>PJAB01000166.1:0-36659 GCA_002887195.1 Chrysochromulina parva
TCAACGGCTGACGAAACTCGGTTTCGTCAATGACGAAACTCGCGCGGCGGCCTAGCCCACCGTCATCAGGAGGTATTCATGCTAATCAAGAACTATGAACAACGACTCTGACCTCCATAAAGCACCCACAGTCAATCACACGAATCACTCATCACAATTCGTCCAAAAGTTCAACTTCTTCTCGGGATGCGCACTCGAGCAAGTGCTCCTCCACATGCGTGGCAGCGACGACGTCGTCCGCCTGTGACGTTGATTCCACCGGCGTCACCCACTTTAGGAATGCGAGGTCGCTCCAGCCTGCCCACCTGAACCGCTCGCCACACGGCCAGCCAGCGATCTCGAAGCTGCGCGACAGCACGCGCGCACCCGGCCGCAGTGAGGCATCAAACTTCGGTCTCAGCGCTGCATTGAGAAATGGGTTGAGGAACAGGAAGACCACAGATGCGTGTGAGAGGTCCACATCGAACAGATCAGTCCGTTCCACGCGTGCTCGTGAGCCTGCGGATGAGAGCAGCCGCTCGGCCTCTGCGGCCAGCGCGTCGTCGTGCTCTACGCAAACGACTTGCGCACCGAGATTGACAGCCTCCAGGGCTACTCGCCCGTCGCCGCAACCAAGCTCGAACACGGTGTCACTTGAATTGACACCGATCCATGACAAAGCTGCTGCTGCAGCTGCGTGTGGCGTGGCGACCCAGGCCACGTCGAGAGGGTCCGCCAGGGTAGATAGGTACGCCAGCAACATGCTGAGGCAGCGAACGCCGCGGAGACGGTCGCTTTTGGGGCGGCGCGCCCGGCGAAGCCGTGGACGTCGCGACTCTTGCGAGAAAGGACGCCAAAATCCTCAAAAGATCTTCCGTTCCACACTTTTCCCGACGTACAGGGAATCGGCCCGGCGCGCCGGCTCTCACGCTCGGCGTGGGTGCGCCCATTCACATTGAGAAAGGAGGGGCATCGCGTGGGCCATGCGCCTCCCACACTCTTACCTCGACGACGAGGCTGCTACACGATTGCTACTAGGCGAGATTCTTCTGCGATAATGCTAGAAAGGTGCACGCACTGAAATGACCTTCGAGCCTTTGTGCTCCCTGTTGCCACATGCGCATGCTCGGGAATGAAGACACCCAAACACGTATTGAAAATCCGACCGTGCGACGTTGCACGATGAGGTCGCTTCTAGACTCGACCCGACGCATCGCATGGATGGCAGTCGGTCCCCCCCGCTCGGCCATTATCATCATGCATAAGGTGCATGCATGAGCTCACCGCTCGTGTTCGCCACCCATGGTCTGCCTGCCTGCGCAGGGATAAGTGGCCGCACCCACGCTGTCGTTCAAGTATATGCTCGCCTTAGGCCCTAACGGCAAGCCAATCAACAGGCGGATGCGCAATCTGTCACGATGGCCTCGATCGGGTGTGCCGTGGCACTCAAGAGCCAGAACCGCTCCCTCTCCTGAGCTTCACAGTTGTAGCTTCAAGGGGCTGGAAAGAGCGATCAGGACAACGGTGCCCGTATGCCACCGCCTAAATTTTAGTGTCTAGCAGTACATGTATGCAGCGAAGGCGCTATGCGTCGTCCACGTGATGTGTTCGCGAAGTCGGAGCGGGCACAACCGCTCAAATGACCGGAACGGCGGGTCGGCGGCTAAGTACGAAGTAGCTATAGAATTAGAAAGGGTTGTGCTTTGGGACCGGAACCTTAGATATACACTACAGGTACCTATAAGTGGCGCTGGTTCCAATGTGCCGAATGCCCAATGCGCCTGGTTCACATCCATCGGGTTGACCAGGTGGCGCCCTATTTTACATTCGTTCCCGCGCGCACGGCTCCTGATCGTTCGGCTATCGCCGGTTCATTTACTTTTAGCGCACGGCTACAGCTCGGCTCAGTGCATGGCTACAGCTCGGGCTTGAGCTGCTTGAGCTGCGACTTGAGCTCGGCTGCCTTGGCATAGTCCTCGGCGGCGACCGCTTGCGCGAGTGCCGCCTGCAGCTGTGGGACACGTGCCGCGTCTTTGAGCTGCGCCAGCACGTTCCGACGCTGGCGGAGCCAATGACGCACATCGGGTTTGAGCGAGTCGGCGGCGGTCGACTTGAGCAGCGAGCTCAGCCTCGTGATCTCCGCGTCCAACTCCTCCGCCGTCCTGCTCTTAAACTTTTCCGCAAAGGCGATCTCCTTGTCGGTGCAGCCCTTGGCGGTGGCTAGGACGCACGGAGTCCCTTCCACGAGCTCTTTGATACGGGCCTCTATTCTGTAGTAGTGAGCTGTCCCCACGTCCGAACGCATCAGCGCGTTGTAGCCCTCCTTGTCCTCAAGCAACGGATCAGCTCCAGCGTCGATCAGAGCGGTCAGCGTCTGAAGGCCGGCTATGTTGTCTTCCGTCGTCTGACTGCTGAATTGATAATCCGCTTTCATCGCAAGGTCGTTGGCTCGAACCGCTGCTAAGATGAGCGCAGTTCGACCAAAACCGTCCCGGAGGTTGACATTCGCGCCAAGGGTGACCAAGTGGCGCACCATGTCAACCCGTCCTTCCATCACCGCTGCTTGCAATGCAGTCTTGCCCTCCTTGTCGCTCGCATCCACAGATACACCAGCCTGCTTGAGAGCCTCATTCACCAGTTTCACGTCGCCCTTTGCGGCCGAGCGCACCAAGACGTCCTGTGCCAGATCCTTTGCGGACGTTTCCGTCCGTGCTACGGCCAAGAAGAGCAGAAACACACGAGTGGACTTCATGCCTGCCACGTCACGGGGGTACTAGAGCAAGGACACGAGAGACCCTCTGTCCCCCGAATGCGCTTAACCATTTTTGGCAAGTTTGCATTGTTTTTCTTCGAATATGGCGAATGGTGAGCATGCGCAGAAACGTGTTGCGCATCACGATTCTGCGGATGTGTTTCACCGTGACAGTTTCTAACCGTCGCATGTCGTACCGGTAACCTCATGAACGCGCTTGTGACCATTGCCAGCTTCGCTCTCATCACGTCTCCGCATGGGCTGTCGCATTCCACGATTCGACCGCGGCGATGGTCTTTGTCTGCCATCGACAGCGGATCATCACTGGAATCTGCGGTCTCACGCGTGCACGCTGCTGCAGCCGCCTTCGGAAGTGCTCACGAGCAAGCTTCGAAGGAGTGGACCACAGCTCTTCTTCAGCAGTCGCGCCCTCAGGCAATAGAAAACCTGATGGATCGTCAGATCTTCCTATTTGATGACCTCGACCAGTGCCTGCCACTCCGATATGCTATGGATGCTCTGCTACGATTGGAAATGGATCGGAGCCGTGCTACCAGCGTGCTACGACCAATCATCGATGTCCGCATCGAGAAGGCGGGAGTCGACGTTCGAGCGCTCGCCGCCGAATTTGGCTTGCGGCACGCGCGTGTGCGCTCAACAGCCGATTCGCTGCGGCGCGTCCACCTGTGATCTTCGTTCTGCTGACACGCTGCGTGTGAGTCTCTCCTTCTCTGCTGGTGCGACTCTCTCGCTCTCCGTCCCTCTTTGGCGCGCTCCTCTTCCAGGCGGCCGTGGAATGGACGGAGCGCGTGTCGAAGGCAAGACCCGAGGTGGTGAGCAAGGCGGCGCTCCTTGACCGGCGCGTCCACCTCTTCGACGAGTGCCAGATGCTCCGCGGGATCGGCAGCGACACGGCAGCCAAGGGGCGGTGTGAAGAGCTCTCCGAGGCTGTGAGCGAGCTGCTCGCGCTGCACGAGCAACGCGCCCTCGCCGCCGCCGCCGCCGCCGCCCCCGCCGTGTCGGAGGCTTCGTGGTTCGAAGGCGACCCAATGCCAGCGCAGCTCGCGGCGTGGGGCTGCTCAGAGGAGCTGTGGGACCGTGTGAAGGACAAGAAGGCACTTGTACGCCTGGCGGCCGTTGCGTCGGAAGCCCGAGGCCGCCGGCGGATCGAGCGGCTGAAGCTCACGGTGATTCCGCGCGATGAGGCCGCCGCGCGTGCCGCGGCGCGGGCGGCCCGCCGAGCCGCCCGCGTCGCCCCAACCTCTGCAGAACGTCGAGCCGCTCGTCGAGCGGCTCGACGGGCGAGCGAGGCTTCGGTCCAGCCGGCTCAGCCCAAGACGGCCTCAGCTCGCCAGGCAACCGAGGGGTCGGACGACAACGAGGGCGAGCTTGGGGCTGTCAGCCGTGCAGCCCGTCGAGCCGCGCGCCGCCGTGCGAGCGTGCCCGTGCCCGCCGCATTGCCCGTGCCCGTGCCTGGCGAGGAGCGTGCCCGTGGCGAGGAGGGCATTGCGGCGGCAGTTGACGTTGCGGCGGCGGGCGTTCCGGCGGCGGCGGGCGCTGCGGCGGCGGGCGCCTCTCGGCGCATCGATGCACCTGGCAAGGGGGGCACTGCCGAGCTGCCGTTGGCGGACCGGAGTGGCATCGCGGCACCTAGCAAGGTGCGAGCCGAGGACGGCGCGCAACGGGCGAGAGGCGCTCAGGAAGTTCGACCAGACGACTGGACGTGCGAGAGCTGCGGCGCCCACGTCTTTGCATCGAAGAAGTCGTGCTACCGGTGCGGCGCACCTCGGAGGCGTGCCGGTGTGACTCACAGTGAAGAGTACCGCAACGCCATCCCGCCACTTCTGCGCGAATGGGGCGTCGACGAGGCTCTGTGGAGTCAGGTGCAGGACAAGACTCGGCTGCGCAAGCTCGCAAAGGACGGAGACGAACTGAACGGGCGCAAGCGAGTCGCTAGCCTGAGGGTGAAGCTGGGCTTGGAATAGACATAGAAGCAGCGTTCTGAAGCTACCGGTATCACAGTGCTTGAACCCGAATTTGGATAGTACATAGTAAGTAAGTAAGGAAGGAACTCACGCCTATCGGCAGCGTACACGTGGCGAGAGGGATACCCCCAGGCATACTAAGCGCGTACGGTGGTATTTGATAGTACATACGTAGTCATAAAAACACACCGTACGGTAACCGATCAAATTTAACCCCAAAACACACGTCGTGGACTTTCATGCGCTGGGGCCTGGGCGATTGCTCTCTAATAATTCCGGATTAGGGCGGGAGGGCGAGTATTAACAGCCAAGTTCACAGCCATTTTGTCGAACCGCGGAAACATGTCTTGCGCAGTCAGCTCGCTCGCTGGCTCCGGCCATGCTGGCTTTGAAAATCGACGCGGAACCGCGTCTCAGCTTAATAACCCCATCAATCTGACGATTACCACCTATGGCGACGTTTTGATCGCAGACTGGGGCAATCACTGCATTCGGAAGATCAGCCCGTTTGGCGATGTGACCACGTTTGCAGGAACGGGTGTCACTGGCCACGTTGATGGGCCACGTGCGAGCGCAGAATTCGCAACTCCTTGTGGTATCGCAGCCGATAGCGCCGGTAACGTGTACGTGGCCGACAATCATTGCATTCGGCACATCTCGCCCGACGGCGAGGTTCGAACGATCGCTGGCCAGCCAGGCACCCCTGGGTTTGCCGACGGCCAGGGAGCCGCGGCCATGTTTAATACGCCACTTGATCTCGCCATCGACGGCGAAGGCAATCTCATTGTTGCAGATTGTATGAACCATCGCATCCGGCGCGTCACGCCCCAAGGTGATGTCGTCACAATTGCCGGCGGTCCGCCTGGCAAACTCGACGCGATCGGCGAAGCAGCTCAATTCAATGAACCAAAAGCAGTGGCTGTCAGCCGCTCTGGAGACATACTCGTCTCGGACAATAGATCAGGAACAATCCGGGTTTTTGGTGAGGAAGATCTCCAGCACAGGTGACAAGACAGTCACAGTCTTAGCCGGGACCAATGCTGGCGCTGGCTACAGCGATGGCGCCCCATCCAATGCGCGCTTCCAGAGCCTCACGGGGATAGCGATCGATGCGGAGGGCAACATCCTGGTGTGTGGCGGCGATCACCGCATTCGTGTGATCGCTGCCGGCGTGACGCCGCCGCCGATACTGCCGCTGCCGCAGATCCCGCCGTCGAGCCGCGTGGCGCAGATGGCGGCGCTCCTATCCGACCCAAGCCGCGCAGACGTCACATTCGTGGTCGAAGGTGAGAAGATCAAGGCACACAGTGTGCTTCTCGCGGCGCGTTCCGAGTATTTTGAACGTATGCTCTGCGGTGGCTTTGCGGAGGCGGGCAGTTCTGCCGCGGGCTCGGCGGCGCTCATCCCCATCCAGAACACGACGCCCGCCGCCTTCCGCGCGCTCCTCCGGTACCTCTACACGGACGAGCTCGCCTTCTCAGAGGACGATGTACGCGCGCGCGCGCGCTCACCACGGCGCTCATCGTTGGACCTGAGCGGGGCACCCTGAGACAAATAGCTTGCACAACCCCCCCCCTGCCACCCTCTGCGGGCTGAGCCACCCTCCCTACCACCCTCCTTAACTTCACGCAGGTGGTGCACGTCATGCACAAGGCACACGAGCTCGATGAGCGGCGCGTGTACGCGCACTGCCTGCGCTACTGCCAGGAGCATCTCGCGCCGCCGAATGCCATCGGATGGCTCGTACTGGCGGACAAGTACCATATGGCGGAGCTGCGTGACGTGACCTCCTCATACGTGGCGCACAACATGCGACGCATCCGCATGGTGGCGCGTGACTCGATGCATCTGCTGGCCGCGAACCCCACGCTCATGCTCGAGGTGCTCTCGCAGGCGCAGTCCTGAAGTCAAAGACGCGCATCGAGAACGCCCTTGCGGCCTTCTCACTTCCCGCGACGAAACTGACTCATTTATTGTGAATTCCACCGCCCCTGAAAACACCCGTCGCTCACCCTAGGAGCGACAAAGCAAGCAAGCAAGGAGAGGTCTTTCGACTTAAGGAGCTTGCTTGCGTGCTTGGTGCGTCAAAGACGCGCATCGAGAACGCCCTTGCGGGCGAGCGCCATCTCAAGACGGTCGTCAGAGGCACACTGCAGTGGCACCGAAAGCCTGTCTCCGCGCGCGCGCTTACCGCGACGAAACTGACTTATTTGTTGTGAATTCCCGGCTAAAAAAAACCCGTCGCGCGCTTCTCTCCCTCCCTCGCCAAACCGCTCCCGCGATCGTGCCGCGTGCGTCGCCGCGAGTCGCGCTGGACAAATTGCGCCGGACAAAATTGCGATCCACGTGATGCCCGTGATGGAACCCGACCTAAAGAAGACACCCGTTAGAAAGGCTGCAGGATCGTCGAAGCCACCATCAGAGCCTCCGCGGCCACGAAGGCCTGGCGACTGGCACGTCAGGTCTGAGGTTGTCTCCGCTCAGGGGCCGCGGCAGACGATGGAGGATCGGCACACAAACGCGGACGATGGTTGGGAGGCTGGCGTGGGTCGTCAGGCGCACCGAATCGTGGGTTCCAACACGTGGCCCCAGTGCGCGTTCTATGGCGTCTTCGACGGGCACGGCGGTGCACGCACCGCCACAGCCGTGTCCCGCTCTCTCTGGAGTGATTTGCAAGGCCGCCTTGTACGCTACTGCGAGGCGGCGAGCGGCGACGGCAACAGCGGCGGTGGCCTTCCTGCCACGGACCCGGACGGCCCGGAACCGGCGGCCGAAGCCCCGCCCGTGGGAGCGCCAACCATCGAGGCGCCCGACGTGGCGACGCTCACCGAAATGTGCCTCGCGTCCTTTGCAGCCACCGAGGCGGACGTGATCGCGCAGGGACGGCGCGGCCGTTGGACGGACGGGTGCACGGCGGTCACATGCCTGCTCTTCGGGCGCCACCTGATCGTGGCCAACCTGGGCGACTCACGCATCGTGCTCTGCACCGGCGGCAAGGCTGTGCGCCTCTCGGAGGACCATAAGCCTTCGAATCCCAAGGAGCTTGCCCGCATCCAGAAGGCGGGCGGCTTCGTGCGCTCTGTAATGGGGATCTCGCGCCTGAACGGCGACCTCTCCCTCTCACGCGCCTTCGGCGATGGCGAGTACAAGCGCCCAGCGTCCCGGAGCAGCCCGCCAGCGCGCAGCAGCCCGGCCCTGAGAGCGAGCCCGCCATCTCTCCGATCACAGAGTAGTAGCCCACCGCTTCGCGCGCAGACCCCGTCCAAGCTCAAGGCTGCGATCGAGGCCGCCGGCGGCGCGCCGGCGGCCGCGCCCTCGCCAGCGCCGGGCAAGGGCTTTGCGCGGGCAACTGGCGCGACCGCCTCGTCGCCTGCCCCATCAGGCAAACTGGCCAGCAGGGCTCTGCGTGGCGTCGCGGGCCGAGGAGGTGCAGGGGCGGCGTTGGCCGCGGCCTTGGCTGGAGCGGAGCTGGTGGCGGGCGACGGCAAGGAGAATGGCGAGGGCGGAGGCGATGAGATCAGCGTCTCGAGTGCAGGCAGCGAGAGCACTGTGAGCTCTCACTCCGGAGCACCGGCGCCGCGCTCGGCGCCACCGGCACCGGCACCGCCGGAGCCGGAGGGCCCGCTCTCCGCCATCCCCGACATCTTTGAGCGCAAGCTCGATCCGGCCGATCAGTTCCTGCTGCTCGCATGCGATGGCGTGTGGGACGTCTTCTCCGATGAGGTCGCGGTCAAGCACGTGCTCAGCGGCCTGAGCGGCAGCGGCAACGATCCTCGCAAGGCGGCTGACTACTTGGTGGAGCAGGTGCTACGCTCGGGCAGGTGCACCGACAACGTCACTGCGCTTGTCGTGCTGCTCAAGGTGGAGCGAGCCTGATGGAGACCTGCACACCACGAAGCAAGCGCTCACCACGGCGCTCTCGTGAGGACGGCTCGGAGGGGGATGCGGGACAAGGCGTGTGGGAATGGAGACGGGAGATCACACTTCACGGCCCCCACGGCACGCGCGCACGCGCATTGAGACCGGGCCCTTTGCACTTTGGGGACGGACCCACACACGTAGGACCCACAGACGTCACCTGTTGCGCGCGCGCGCCGCCGCACAAATCGGTGTCTTCACATGCGCGATACAAAGCCAAGCGAAGAGACCTCGGATACGGTTCAAATTTCGAATGTTCAATACAACGAAACGCGCCGCGAGACGGCTGCTGAGTGCTGTGCCATCTAAGTGCCATCCGGCAATGGTCCGAGGGCGTCAGGGCCCGGCCCGGGGCGCGAGCAGCCTCTCCGTGGATCTGAGTCCGCCCGGCCCCGTCGACGCCCGAGCGACCCGGGACGTGTACGGAAGCGCGAAGCGGCGCCCGGCCGTGCGGAGGTGGGAGTCCCCGGAGAGGGACAGACGCGCTTTCGTATTTTCTGACTCGCTATCGAACGTGGCTCGTGTGTCGTGACGTTTAACGCGGATGGCGGCCTCCGAATCAACGAGTCGACCGAGCCGGGGAACCGGCCGGCCGGATCAAATTAAGATCAAATTGCGAAATTCAAATTGTTACATCCATTGATGAGTGAGAGACTACTCTAGCCGATGGCAGGCAAAATAAAAAGAACGGTACATTCCCAGCGCTTCCTCGATGGATGCTTGACGAGATCCTGACGAGATCATCATCGCCAAGAGTGAGAGTGGGACCCAGTTTCGCGAACCCTGCACCCATGCGTCCGCGGCAAACAGCTCTTGCGCTTCACCTCTCTCCGCGCCCTAGCTCATCCATGCGCTCACGCCTCGGTGATGAGGATCGTCATCACGCCTCGGTGATGAGGATCGTCATCACGCCTCGGTGATGAGGATCGTGTTGACGACGACGGGTTCCTTAGGTTTGTCGCCCGGCCCGGTCGGTGTCTTCTCGATCGCCTTGAGGACGTCCATGCCCTCGACGACCTTGCCGAAGACCGGGTGTTTTGAGGGCGTCTTCATGTTGAAGTAGTCGAGGAAGTCGTTGTGCACCGTGTTGATGAAGATCTGCGAGCCGCCCGAGTTGGGCTGTCCCGTGTTCGCCATGCTGAGGGTGCCCGGCAAGTTGGAGAACTCACCAATGAGCTCGTCGGGGATGTTGCCGCCCGCGTTGCGCGTGACCGTGGTGCCGTCCGGCAGCGTGAAGGAGGTGCCGCCCTTCGGCCCGCCCGTGCCCGCACGCGGCGACTTCGGGTCCTTTGAGTATGGGCAGCCAAACTGGCACATGAAGTTGTTGATGACGCGGTGGAAAGTCAGCCCATCGTAGAAGCCCGTCTTGGCCAGGTCGGCAAAGTTGCTCGCCGTGATTGGCAGCTTGTCCATGAAGAGCTCCGCCTTGATGTCGCCTTTCGTCGTCTTGAAGGTCGCAAACGTCGCCATCTGCGCCATCGAGGTGCGCGTCACCGCGCTTCGCGCAGTCTGCCGACACAGGAGCGAACAGGCGTGTGAGAGTGAGGGTCGAGGGCAACCAGAGGAGCACGGGGCTGGTTCGACGCCGCGCTGCGGCGCACGAGCAGCGCCGAGCCGCGCAGGCTTGTCGCGGCGATCGTCATCAAAGGAAGCATGTTCCGATTTTCGGCTACGAGGAGTGCGAGATTATCGGGGGCTCGCTGTTCACAGCGCGAAACGCACTTTTGTCCTATGCGAAGTTTGTTTAGGACAGGTTTCGGACAAAAGGAGGCCCCACTTCGCATTGCGATGTCAGACGACGAGACCGAGGGCTCGGCCGTGCGCCGGCGTGGTTCCGACGAGCCGGCATCGGCACAACTTGCCTCTGCGCCGTCCACGGCCGGCCCTACACCTGCCACCCGTCGGAAGCGCAAGAAGAAGCCGGCGGGCTCCAAATGGCTCAACCGGCTGCTTGCGATTGGCTGCTGCGCGTCGCTGATACCTCTCGGCCTCGAATTCTGGTGGAGCCTGCGGCCCGATCACATGGGGAAGCCAAAGAAGGACGACCCGTGGGTTCGTGTGATCGACGCCGCCCCGCCCGAGGAGGCTCTCCGGGCGCGACGCAGTGAGCGAGCCTTGAAGCAGTTCCGCCACCACCCGCGCCACGCGAGAGTGCGCGCAGATGGCACGATGAGCGACCTCGACGAAGAGGAGCGGTTCGTCCCGCAGAATGTCACCGAACTCTCGGTGTCGGCAGTCACCTTGGCTGCTGCCGCTGCCGCCGCTGCCATGGCCGACACACTACCCTCTACGACCTTGAGTAGCGCAACCGCCGCCGCCGCCGCCGCCGCCGCCTCCGCCACCGAGCAGCAGCAGCAGCAGCAGCAGGCCGCCCAGCTCATGGCCGATGTGATGCCGGGAGCGGCGGCGAACGCCTCGAGCCCGCGCACCGCGACGACAGGGGTCGCACACGCTCTTCGGCAGCGACTCGAGCAGAGGGGCGTGACTGGCCTTGATGTTGAGGATGACCTCATCACATACTTCCGTGAGGCAGACCGTCGGATCGACGCGGCGCTCGCGAATAGGACGCTCGGCGCCAACCGGACCAGCGAGCGGCGCGGCGTGGGTGGCATGCATCGCATCTGGCGGACGGTGCCCGGTGGTGTGCACGACGTCATCGAGGGGGAAGGGGACGAGCGGGTCGTCTACTCTGTTGATGCGCTGCTGGCGCCGACGACAGCAAACGGCTCGTATGTCGTGGACCCGACGGACGCGCTCGACCCGCTCACGCTGACCTACCTCAACCGCAACCTCACCTGGGTCGATCGTCTCACGCCCTTCCGGGTCGTGGTGGCGGTAGTCGAACGGATGCCAAAGTCCGAGGTGGCACGCCGAGCGTATGAGCCTGATTGCATGCTGACTGCATGCTGATTGCATGCTGATTGCATGCTGATTGCATTATGATTGTCTCCCTCATCAGGTGGCACGCCGAGCGTATGAGCCTGATTACATGCTGATTGCATGCTGATTGCATGCTGATTGCATTATGATGGTCTCCCTCATCAGGTGGCACGCCGAGCGTATGCGACTCAGATCCTGCGCCACTGGTACTACGGCACGCGCATGTATGAGCGTTCGGCACTCGTGGTGCTCTCGCGCGACGGGCTCGTCGAGATCGCTGTTGGACGGCAGACGCGAATGGTCTTTGATGAGGTCGTCGCGCACCACTTTGCCGTCCGTGCGATGGAGATGCTCGCCCGGCACAACGCGTCCGAGACAGAGCCGTCGCGCGCGCTGCTGCAGGAGACGGCTCAGAAGCTCATCTTCTACATCTCGTTCACCGTGCGCTCGCGCACGCAGGCCACCGTCGTCTCGATGCGCTCGATGTCCATGTTCATGATGTTCTTCATGATGATCACCATCTCCGCGACCAAGCAGCAGCAGGCACGCCGGTACGCTGAGCTGTACGGGTACCGGCACGATCCGTACGGGCGCGGCTTTTACCTGGGCCCGGGCATCCACGGCCGCGCGGACTTTTGGGAGGAGTTCGAGTCGGGGCGCCGTGGCGGCGTCGACGAGGCCATCCTTGAGCGCGCCGAGCAGGAGCGTAACTTCTTCCGACTTCAGCTGCTGAGCATCATCTTAGCCAACCGCCAGCAACAAAGCCAGTCCAACGAGGACGACGAGGAGGAGGAAGACGAGGAGGAGCTGGACGACGAGGAGCTCCTGCTTGCCCAGCAGGACTTTTACGCTGAGGAGCGCAGCCGTTCGTGCGACGACGGCGCGCCGCGCACGGCGGCGCGCCACTGAGTGGAACTCTCAAACTACACGTTGCGCTGAATGGATCTGTGAACTGTGTGATCATCCTGCACTAAAGTCGACCCGAGGGGGCCGCCGGCTGGCAGCGTTCGTATACAGCCCGTACTGAAGCCCGGCCGGTGCTGATCTACTCAAAATTAAGTCACGCGAACGGTTGTATTTGATCGCATACTTTCTGGCGGTCGGCAGGCGATCTTTGCGTGTGGTGAGCGCGGGAGGACATCGACGAAACTGACTTGACTTTGCGTATAAACTTGCGACTTCGGTAACAGCCCGTGAACTGCCTCGTGCCTGTTTCGTGCGTCCCTCGAACCGCGAGCCGTCGCGGATGCCGGCATGGCGAACATCGGATACGAGCATCGCCGGAGCCGTGGAAGCGCTGCGCGGCGTGCAGGCGGTCTCGCGGCACTTTCACGGCTTCGACGATTACGAGGTGCGCGTGCTCGCAAAGGCGATGTCCATGGTCGAGTTCCACGAGGGTGATTCCATCATCGAGAAGGGCGAGACGGCATCTTGGTTTGGCGTACTGCTCTCGGGCACGGTGCATGCAGTCATCGCCCCAGACCTACGCTTCCCCATACATCGTGGCGAAATCCTCGGCGAACAGAGCTTATTCTCGCAGCCGTCGACGCGATCGGCCAGCGTGGTTGGTGCGACGGCCGGCATGATGGGCCTCTTTACCTTCGACGAGCTGGCAGCGTTTGTGCAGGACGCGCCCGCGCTTGGGCTGCGACTGGTGAGCTTGCTTGGGCACGCAAGCGCCGAGAAGCTCGACGCCGAGCGAGCCATCGCCGTGCGCGACGCAAGGCCCGCGCCGATGGCGCCTGCATGGAAGCAGCTCAAGCAGCCGACCGAGCTGCTTCGGCTCTTCACCGAGGTGGCGGGACGCTCGCGCGACCTGAGCACGCTGAGCGCGGCCGACTGCGAGGCGCTCTTCTCGGTCGGCCATGTGTTGCCTTTTACTGCCGGCGAGGAGCTCGTGGGTGCGGGGCAGGAGGTGCCGTTCGCGGCGGTCGTGCTCTCAGGCGAGGTGCGCGTGGGCGATCGGTTGCTGCGGCCGGGTGAGACGCTGTGTGAGCGGCGGCTCCTCGAGGCGGGCTCGCTCGCGCAGCCGGAGCGCGTCGTCGGGCACACCGATGGTACTCTTCTCACCTTCGGCCGCGAGGTGCTTCTTGACGACGTGGATGGCGGCGCCAACGGCGCTGGCAGCGGCGCCCGCATCACAACGAGCGGAGTAGGCAGCAGTGCGGCGAGCGCGAGCATGAGCGCGGGTGCGCCGCCGCCGGGCGCGGGCGGCGCCGAGCGGAGCAACGGTCTCGCGCGCTGGTCGCCGGCGCTCGTCTACAAGACCATGGTCGCCTTCACACAGGCATCTCTCCGAGAAGCGCGCGCGGACATTCAAAGCATACGCGCTGCCGGCAAGGGCGCCAAAGGGGATGGCTCGCCCCCTTTGGCCACGGCGGCGACGCCAGCTCCGGCGGCAACGATGGCCGAGAAAGAGCCGGGGCCCAAGAAGGGCCAGAAGGGTGCTTCGGCTCCGAACGAGGCGGCAGCCGGCGGCAAGGACGGCAAGGATGGCAAGGATAGCAAGGACAAGATCGGCTCTGTCGGCGCAAGCGGCAAGGAGGGCGGCGGCGGCAAGGAGAGCGGCGGCGGCAAGGAGGGCGGCGGCGGCGGCAAGGAGTCGGTGGCGGCCAAGAAGAGCGCGGAAGTGTTCCTGCGCAAGCGAGTGCACGAGCAAGACCTGCGCCACACGGAGGAGAAGGCGCGGAGCGCTATTGAGCTGGCGGACTTGCAGGGCGAGAAGAAAGCGCTGGAGGCACGGCTCGAGAAGTTGCTGAGCGAGTTGCAGAACGCGCGCTTCGTGCTGCAGGCGGAGCGCAAGCGCGTGGCGGCGGTCGAAAAGGCGAACGCCGAGCTGCAGCAGCGTCTCGATGAGGAGAACAGCAAGGTCGCTAAGGTTGAGACCCGGCACGCACTGACCATCCGGTCGCTCGTGGCCGAGCAGCAAGCAAGGCAGCTCGAGGCGCGCGAAGCCAAGGCCAAGGCTAGCAAGCTGCTGCACGAGCTCGAGGCGGCGCGGGCCGAAGCGGGGCTAACGGCGGGGGCGGCTTCCGTTGGGCGAAGCGTGGCCAGCACCGGTGCCCGTGGTGGGGCAGCGGCTGACGAGGCGCCGACAGCGGAGACGAGCGCGGCGGCCGAGGCGGCGGCGGCGGCCGAGGCGGCGGCGGCGGCCGAGGCGGCGGCGTACGCTGAGCAGCTCGGCGCCTCAAGCGCTCGCGAGTCGCGCGGCGCACTCGAGCTTCAGCTGCTCGTGCAGGAGCTCGCAGATTGCGAGCGTCATCCAGCGGAGCTTGAGCGCGCGCTTCGTCTCGCGCACGCCTCCGAGCATGAGGCGATCAAGAGTGCCAACCAAACGAAGCGCTTGGTGGAGGAGATGAGCGCCGACTGGCAGGCACAGTGCGCGGAGTTGGGCCGCCAGGCAGAGGCGGCGGCCAAGCAACAACAGCAAGCAAAGAGCTGCTCGGCTCTCGATCGGCTGGTATTGGTAGTGCGTAGCGCGCAGTTGCAAAAGGCGCGCATCGAGGCGAAGCAGGCGCTTTCCGTCAAGGATCAAGCCATGAGCGATCTGCAGGGGGCCGTCCAGAAGCTGCACCCTCTGCAGAAGAACATGGCCACGCTCCAGACGGTGATGGGGCGCATGCAGGCCCGCCTCGACGAAGCCGCAGCCTCGATGGAGGAGCTGCGCACGACCAACAAGCGGATGCGCACTGGCGCGCAGGCTCTAATGATCGTCTACCTGCGCTCACTGGCCCTCGCACGCCGCGCGACGGCAAAGAATGCGCAGGCGCTGCGAGCGGAGACGAGCAAGCGTGAGGCGACCGACGCGAAGCTCGCGCAGCTGCTCGAGACCCATGCGCGCACACTTGACGAGAACAGCACGCAAGTGACCCTATTGCACGCGGAGCAGGCGCGCCTGGTCGAGGAGCATCTGGCGGCGCTGGCTCGCGTCGAGGGTGAGCGCGATGGCCTGCGCGAGCAGCTGATGCACGAGGTCGAGCGGAGTGATAGGCTGAGCACCGAGCTTGCCACCGAACGCCAATGCTATGAGACGCTCGCGCAACTTCTGCTGCTCAGCCAGGCGCGGCTACGCACTTACGAGGCGAGTTTCGGCTCGATTTCCAAAGCGGGAGGCACGAGTCCGCATGCGCTCGGCGCCAAGCTGCTCATCCGACTCGACCCTGCGGACTACGCCTCGAGCCGAGCGCCGCAGCGAGTCCGACTGCTCAAAGCGCTCCAGCTCGAGCTGGATGGCTACGCCGCCGCCGCCGCCGCCGCCGCCGCCGCCACCGCCGCCGCCGCCGCCGCCGCCGCCGCCGCCGTCGCCGCCGCCGCGAGCACGGCACCCTCGGCCGTACCAGCCCCGCCGCCATCTCCTCGCGAAGGCCTGGCGCTCTTGCCCGCGCTCGAGACGGCGCTCGATGCGATCGCCGCCTCCTCGAGCTCGGCCTCGTCCATCATGCCCGCCTCGAGCGTGCCTACGGCGGCGCCTCCCTCGATGAGCTGGCCCTCCCGGGAGGCACGCCCCTCCGTCAGCCGAGGAGGCCTCTCGAGGCTCGGCCGACCGTCCGTCTCGGCACGTTCCATGCGCCACGACGGCGCGCGCCACGAGCAGTCGCCCCGGATGAGCACGCCGGCGGATACGGTTCTGCGCCCGCTGCCGGCGTGTGTGCTGCCCGCGCCGCCCGGCGCGACGCTCGAGGAGGCGGCGACCATGCTGCAGCCGGAGGCCGACCCGCACGCGTGCCTGCACCTCACCGCACGCAAGGCGCTCCTCCCGCGGCTCGACGGGCTGCCCGCGCCCTTTGCGGCACGCTCGATTAGTCACATCATGCACGGGCTGCTTGAGACCACGACCATCGAGGAGTTCCTTGCCACCGCCGTGCCGGGCCGCCACAGCGCTCTGGGCCACTCGACCTCCCACAACTCCGTTGCGCCCGAGCCGAGGCCGCCCTCGGAGCCACGCACGGGCTGGCAGCCGGCACCCCCCTCCAAACCAAGTCCGCGCCGCGGCATGCCGCTCCCGCAGTTTTCGCCTCGGATAGTTGTTTAAGAATAAGTGATTTTGGCTCCAGGATCGTTTGGAGAGGAATCAGCTTTGTGAAGGTTGACGTTGCTTTCGTTCTAGTGAACTTGAACTTGAACTTGAACTTGAACTTGAACTTGAACTTGAACTTCGTTCTGGTGAACGTTCAGTACGCCGTGGAACCAAATCATACGCGGTGCCCAAACTTCTGGGGGAGGCGCGCGGGCGCGGGGCGTGCTGTGCAGCGAGTGGCTCACCCTCCCTGGCATCCCCGCTCGCGTGCGAAGGTAGGGGGACCCGCATGGGCCGCGAGCAAGCTTCGGGCGACCTCTCTCGCAATTTCGTCGGGGGCACCGTGCAAGAGGTGGAGGATGGCGCGAAGGCCCGCGACGGCGAAATATGGATGTTTGTCTCGGCGGACTGGGAAGACAAGAAACTCAAGCCGCCGAACTGCAAGCTTCAAAAAGGCATGGAGATCCCGTGCTACTGCCAGGTCCTTGACGGCCTGCTCATGGCCACCTGCATCGTCGTGTTATCCGGCAAGCAGTGTGGCAAGCTCCACCTGGGTCTCGTCGCGCACTGCCGCGAGTACCTGTGGTCCGTCACGCCGCCGTCTATGACGAGGCGGTTTGTCGAGGGGAGCGGCATGGTAGACTACCTCACCATCATCTGGTGCATCGACGCCGACTTCAAGCTGTACCGCAATGTGACGAGCAGTGTCGGGGTGTGCGAGCACCAGGCCTCCGATGGGAGCCGTTGGGACGCTTTCTGGTACATCTATCGTCGGGGCGACAACACGCCCGCCTACTCGCACATCGGGCTGGACACGAGCGCGATGCTCCGCACTCAGACGCATGTCTCGGGGAAATTGAAGGAGGCCATCGACCTCGTCCCCAAACTCCGGGCGACACTGCCACCCCCCTCGCCGAAGCAGAGCTTCTCGATCTCGGGCGCGCTCGGCAAGTTGACGAAGCAGATGACGAGTCTAGTCGGTCTTTCCCCACAGAACTCAGATAGGGATCCTGATAGATGAGTTGAACGGGGAGCACTGGCTTGGGAAGCGTATGGAACGCTGAGCGGCTCCACTTGTCTCGCCGCACATGATCCTCTTCGAGCTCGAGGTTCGAGCTCCGCTCGCGATGACGTATCTCCTCGAGCTCGAGGTTCGCGATTCGCGATGACGTATCGCGCGAGGGCCGTGTACAGACACGTTCGTCGGGCGGGACACGCACGCATACATGGTCGACTAGGCAGTCCAACTACAGAGCACTGCCGCAGTCTTACAGAGAGTACAACTGTTGGGTGTGACGCGTTGTGGAGCTGGAGGGGAGGCGGGGCACAACATGTGCTGTATCAGGATGGCCGATGGCGGTGCATCGTGCATTATGGCGGGCTTTGGTCATATGGTGTTTCGGTTGTGCTTCCTTGATGTGGTTTCAAAGCGTCGTATCAGGCGTTCTTTTCGAAAAAACAGAAAAAACAACACTCAAGTTTGCCCAAAACCTCGACGAGTTGGTGCCAAAGCGCGCGCACATCGCGGTCGACTTCCTGCCCCGCCAAAGCCGCCTGCAAAGATGCCGATGGAGGAGGGCGGCCGGTTTGTTCCGCAGCTGGGCGTGTCCGCGAACGAGGGTGCCGCGGGCACTATCTCGTACCCGACGCCGCTGCCAATGTCCGTCAACCCGTCCACGGATGCTGAGATTGACGGCATGCCTGACTACAAGCTTGCGGTCAACGGCGTGATTCCCGGCTACGCCGGCCATATGCCCCGCGCGCGCGACAAGTACGCTGGCTCGACACACGGTGGCCTCAACTCGAACCCGTTCACCCCGCCGGAGAAGCGTGGGCCGCAGAAGGGCTGCGTGCGCGAGGAGGATGTGATCCCGGAGCGGTTCGCGCAGTACATGGCTGATCGTGTAGGCGTCAAGGCTGGCTACACGGGCTTCCGCCCGGGTGGCAGGGACGTGTTCAACGTGACGGCGTACGGCAACATTCCCCCGGACATGGAGACGGGCATGCACTCGCGCTCGTTCGAATGGCGCCGGGTGCCCCAGCAGGAGCCCCCGGATTTCCTCGACACGGTCGGCGGCGTGGTGCCCAAGTACACGGGCCACGTGCCCCTGGCGATCGAAAAGCACGGCACGAGCCACTTCGGCAAGACGCACCCTACGGGCGGCTCGCCGGTCCCCCTCGCGCAGGCGGGCCACGGTGCCGTCGACACGACGAGCGGCACCGGCTTCAAGGACTGCCAGGTCGCTTTCGCCACCATGCCCGGCTACCAGGGCCACATTCCCCAGGCGCGCGACTCGTACGGCACGTCCTACCACCACCCCCCGGCGCGTAAGTAGGCGAGTGGCGCCCCCCAGCCGGCCGCCGCAGGGGTCGGCCGTGTGCTGTGAAGGCGCGGATGAGCCAGTACCGTAGAGAAGGGCTCGTACTGGGCGCGAGGCGTCGTGCTGGGCGCGAGGCGTGCTGAGGGCGCGCGCGTGCAGGCGATTTTGGCGAGCTGCGTTGCGGGCGTGTGCGGGCGTGATGGCGCATGCATGCAACGTGTCCGGCGCGGCGTGGCGTGCAGCCCGCACACCGATGGTGCTGGCTAACGTAAGTGTGTGATGATATGCATTGTTGCGGCGAGTGTGCGTGTATCCAGGCTGAGGGTGTGCGTGAACAGAGAGGACTGGGCTGAGTGTATGAGCGTGATCAAGGGTCCTGATGAAAACAGCTGGTCCAGCTTGCGCGTTTCACTAACGTTTCACCCGGGGCACACGGGACGAGTGTCTCCCTCGGCGTTGAAACCAGGACGCCCTGCTCAGTGTTCCCGGTCTCGGGTCTGGGTCTCGCGAGCGAAGCGCACTGAGTAGTGTTGCGCGGGTTTGACGATATTGTCTTCTGATATCAGTGACAATATCCCTCCGGCCTCCGCTTTCTTTCGAGGCGACAACACTATGACCGAGGGACGTGCGGAGCCGTCCGTTGAGAGCTTGAGACTGTGGTTTGGAGCGCGGGGGGGGATGACTTGCCCAGCCTGGCCAGGCAGTACTTGAGTTGACTGAGGGGTGCGGAGCCGTCCGATGAGACTTTGTGTGGAGCGGGTGCAGCGCGACGAAACTGCTGACTTCTCTGCACCTGGGAAACGGCGCCCGGTCTTCCTTGTCTTCCGCCTCCTGTGGTCGTCACGAGGGCATGCCGGAACGCAGCCTTGCGGCTTCGCGGATGGTCCGCGCGCTTCGCCATGAAGCCTCTGAAGCCACCAAAGCCTCTGAAGCCAGCAGGCCCGCTGTGGTAGCCTCTCGAAGCCGTCCAGCTCGTGCAGCGCAAGCATTATTGCAACAGTCCCTGAATGAGCCCAGCAGCTTGGCAACGCCAGCATCCTCCTCAGCAAGTCCTGCGTCGGCGTCGACGACGCCAGCCAGTTCTTCAGATCCATTACGAACCACTGCTGCCGAGCGGCAAGCACTGCGCGGACGGTTGTTGGGCGGCGAAGAGCTATCACCTGTGCTCGAAAGTAGCAGACGCGCCTCTTCAAGTACGACAAGCGTCGCCACTGCCCATGGTACTTCAAGACGGCCAGTACCCACTGCTGCCTCACGGCGACTAGCAGAGGCGGCGGCAGCCTCCGAGACGACGCAGGATCCGGACGAGCCACCAGCCGCATGCACGCAAACGACATCAGGATCAGCCGTACCCGCTGCCTCTGCCGCTCCGCCCGTGGCGAGCACATCCCGCTTTGATGCCGCTGCACGGTCGGCGAGAGAAGCAGAGGCTGCTGCGCGCTCGGCGAGAGAGGCACCAAGGCTTCAAGCGAGCGCGAGCGCGAGTGCCTCGGGCGTGACAACGGCTGCGCCTGCGCCAAGCCCCTCGATGGCCAGCACGGATGCCGACGAGGAGCCTGCTGAGCAGGCGCATGCTGAGCGGCTTCGCATCCTCATGACGATCCGACGGCAGGCTTACCTCATCGAGGTGATCGAGGAGCTCAACATGCAGATGCGCATGGCGGTGGCGGCGCGCGAGGCCACCGAGGAGGAGGAGCTCATGACAGCGCTCGCTCGCTCGTTGGAAGAGACGCATGGTGGTGGATACGTCTCGGCGCCCGCCCCTGCAGCGATCAGCGGCGCCAAGCTCGCCTCTCTCGACGCGACACTCCCCTCGCGCCCTTTCCACGAAGCGCGCGGCTTTCTCCTCGGCGGCGAAAGCGCTCAGGGTGGCTTCGAGTGCGCCGTGTGCATCGCCGAGTTTGAGGACAAAGACGATTGCCGAGTGCTGGGGTGCATGCACTGCTTCCACTCCAGCTGCATCGATAGGTGGCTAGGCCGGTCAGAGGCGTGCCCCACGTGCAAGCACCCTGTACTGCTCAGCTCATGAACGGCTTCTTCGCCCACGCCAGCGGCGTTTTCGGGTTTGATTGTTTTTAACTGCTGTGACCGGGCTGCCGCCTGGTGGGCGAGCTGCGCACCCGCGGCTATACGTATCGCCGCGCGGGCGCTGGCGCGTGGCGGGAGGGGTGTATAATTAAAAATCCCCGAATCTCGTACCCCAGATATACTTGTGTGCCACAACCCACATTGCGAAGACGCGTGTCCCCGTATCCCGACCGCGACCGCCGACCCCTCCCGAGACCGCGCGGCCTCAAATGTACTTTTCTTGTCGCCAGTCGGACACGACCATGCACGCCGCTCTATAGACTACACGGAGGAATCCTGAGAGGACCTCCCTGACTCGTGTGTGGTAGCTCGCCACGCCCCTGCGAGACACACGCGCCACGCCCCATGCTGCCATGCATCGGCGCAGAGCGCCCGCTCAGAGCGCCCGCTCAGAGCGCCCGCTCAGAGCGCCCGCTCAGAGTTCTGTGGCGTCGCCACGGAGCCCCAAGGAGCCGCCACGGAGCCTCTGAAGCCACGGAGCCACTGAAGCCACGGAGCCGCCACGGAGCCCCTTGATGGGGCCGTTCATCAGCCGAGGAGCCCCTTGATGGGGCCGTTCATCAGCCGAGGAGCCCCTTGATGAGGCCGTTCATCA
Organism: Chrysochromulina parva; assembly: GCA_002887195.1. Lineage (NCBI taxonomy): Eukaryota > Haptophyta > Prymnesiales > Chrysochromulinaceae > Chrysochromulina > Chrysochromulina parva. The sequence continues at coordinate 21,536 of PJAB01000166.1, forward strand.
GCCGAGGAGCCCCTTGATGAGGCCCTTGGGCTCGTCGACATGCATGTAGTCGCGGAAGATGAACTGGTTCGCGGCGCGGCCGAGCTGCTCGCGCTCCTTGCGGGCACGGCGCGCGACCTCCATCGTCTGCTGTACCACCGAGCCCACCTGCGCGGTGCACAGGCTTGCAAGCACGCCTAGCTCAGCGAGCTGTGCGTGGATTGGGGGCACCTCGGGCAGCAGCGACAGCACGGACGCGTTGGCGTTCTGGGCTTCGAGCGCGCCAGCCGGGGTGGGCACGGGCGCGGAGGCCGGCGCCGCCGCCGCATCCCATTGCCGCAGTGCCGCCTCGAGGTCGTGGACACGCGCTGCCAGCTGAGATTCTGTTGCGCTCAGGCGAACTGCCGCCTCGTTCGGCGGTGGCGCGTGCGTGACGCCGAGGCGCTGCAGCTCCATCCGGCACGCATGCAGAGCTAGGTCCATGCTTGGGAGCCGCCGTGCGTGCTCATCGGCCGTGAACTCGTCGCACACCTCGAGCAGCGCATGCAGCACTTCGGAGGGCACACTTGCCAGCATTGATGGCGGCGACGGCGGCGCGGCTGGGACGGTGCGTCTCACAGAGGGAGGCGGAGCGGCAGCTTGATGCTCCGCTGGGTCCGCAGCCGCCGGCGTTGATGCCATGGCAGCCACGGCGGGAGCCACAGGAGCGGCGGCGACGGCTGCAGCAATGCGGACTGTGTCGGCGAGGGCAGAGCGATCCCTCGAGGCCGCCGGGGCGGGAGTGGAAATATCGGCTGCGGAGGCGGCGGCAGACGATGGTGCGCCAGCCTGGCCCGCTCCAGCCGCACCAGCCGTTGTGTCAACCTTCCTACGCTTCTTGACCCACGACGGCGCAGCTTGCGCTGACGCAGGGGCCTCCTTGCGCACGCCCGTCGCGGGTGCCGCAGCGGCTACGTCCGAGTCGGTGGTCTCCTCTGCCGCCGATCGCCGGGAGCTCCGCGCGCTCCGTGGGTTCTCCGCGACCGCAAAGGCGACGGAACGACGCCGACGGTTCGCCTCCATCTTGAATTGAGCGGCGGAAAAGCCTTCACGTTCACACCCGGGGCGGAACACGGGAAGCGGAAATCCCGATCTGTGGAGCTGTCGGGTCCTTTCCGTGTGTGTGGTGTCGATCGAGCTGCGCTGCGAGAACGCATGCATCATTACGTGTCATATCATCACCCTTCCACCTCACTGTTTCGCACCTCACTCACGCTCAATACGCAATAGAAGCTGCCTGTCCTGCCAACTCGCAGCTGCGCTCTTGCACGTACGCCAATTGACCCGCGCGCTCACTCACGAGTAGCATGACCTCGCCCTCGCCGTATACCTCGGGCGACGTGTTAGGCGACATGAGCAGCGGTGATGTGAGCAGCGGCGATTTCGGCAGCTCACCATCACCGCTGCCACCACCTCCTCCACCATGTTCGCCGCCTCCTCCATCACCACCGCCGCCACTGCCTCCACTACCATCGCCGCCCCCACCGTCGTCGCCCTGTCCATCGAGAGCGCCTCCGTCTCCGCCACCACCAGCACCGCCGTCTCCGTCACCGCCACCACAGTCGCCACCACCGCCGTCGCCACCACCACCGTCGCCACCACCACCGTTACCGCCACGTCCGTCGCCACCACCGCCGTCGCCACCACCGCCGTCACCACTACCACCGTCACCGCCGCGTCCGTCGCCACCACCGCCGTCGCCACCACCGCCATTGTCATCACCGCCACGTCCATCGCCGCCACCACCGTCGCCGCCACCTCCATCACTGCCCCGAGGCGCAGTTTACGTACGAGTGCAGGCAACTACGGTGACATTGGCCTTTAGCATCGCGGGCACTCTCGAAGACTTTTCTGACGCTGAACGCGAGGCGCTGGCTGGTGAGCTGACAGAATATCTGAGTTGCTCTGAACCGCATTGCCACCTTCACCTGACATTCACGGCAGCGAGTGTTCAGGTGGTGGCGACGCTGGTCATCCCCAACTCGCAGGCGCTGGCGGGCGCGCAGGCAGCGTACGACGTCATCGCGTTGCGAGTGCAGCACCTCACTGCCTTGCAACCAGAAGAAGCCACGAGCGTCCTTGGGGTCAATGTGTCGTCAGCCATAGCCGTGGCCATCGTGCACAATAGCACCGCCACGGTCACCGTCGTACTACCGCCGCCGCCACCCCCCTCTGCCCCAAACGAGCTCCCAGCCAACGCTGTGCTCTTCATCTTGCTCGCGCTGGTCTTGGCGGCGCTCGCGGCCGCTTGTTGGTGCGGCCGACGCCGACTCGTCATCTGCCTACAGAGCAAACGTGGCAAGGTGCAGCTGAGGCGCCTAGTCCATCGCGACGAGACGATTCGAAAGATTCGAGCTCGGCCCGTGACCATCGCGTGCTCTTCGGCCCTAACCGCCTCGGTCTCCTCCTTCTTCGCCGAAGATCCCGACAAGGCGCACGACAAAAAGGTGCTCGGTATGCCGATCGACCCGAGCGTGACCGACGCCAAGCTCTCGCTGCGTCGACTGCGGGATGCCATCGAGGCCACCGCCGCCATGTACACCTCGAAAAGGAGGGGGTCGGCGCTGCAGCTCGTGCTCCCGGCGATGGCTGAGTGGTGCCTCCACGAGGCCTTTTGCGGCGGCGATGCGAGCAGTGAGCTGATCTACCGCGCCGCGTCGCAGCTGGTCGCCCTCGAAGAGCTCCTCGCCGCTGAGCGCTCAGCCGTTGGCGCGGTCGTCTCCATCTATCTGCGCGACGAGGCGACGGCGATTTGCAATCGAGGCCTCGGGGACATCTACGCCTTCGAGCTGTCGGTACGCGACGCGAGCGACGCCAAGGAGTCGGCGAACAAGGCGCTTGTCAGGGGGAGATTGTGGCGAGACAGAGTGCTGTCACAGCTCGGACGGCTCCATAAGGGGCTCAATAAGGCTCACAACGTGGACAGCCTCACGGCGACTCGAGGTGACACGAGAGGTTTTGACGAGGAAGACGTGCACGAAGACGAGGCGAAGCGCGGGGCGGTGACTAGAGGCGCGTCGCGGCGCACCCTTGCCTCTGAGGCGGCAGCAAAGGCAGAGCTCGAGAAGGCACAGGCGGCGATCACAGAGGCCGAGGCGGCGATCGCGCATGCCGACGCGAAGCTTGCGTGGCTGGCAACCAACGCACAGCCCGTGACAATGCAATTGGCGTCGGCTGCTCGGCGCGAGGCAGAGGACGGACCCCTTCGCCAGGCGGCGGAGTTGCTCGCCTCGGCCTACGGCACCTTGGCGAGCAGCTCGGGAAGAGTGCGCTGCGGCGACCTTCTGCCTACAGAGTACAGCCCGGCTGTCAAGCCCCCCGCGCCACAGGAGACGACAGCGCGCCACGCCGTGTATGTGGTCCAGTGGACGCTGGCCAAGCGCCGCTGCAAGGAGTCCGCGGCGCTGATCGAGGAGTTCAAAAAGGTCAGCCTCGAGACGCTGCTCGCACCGGCCCAAGAGAAGGCCACCATCGAGGCGCTCGCGCAGGAGTGCGAAGGCGCACAGCTCGTCTCGAGCCTCCGCGCTGTACCTTTCGAGGGCAAGCGAGCTCATGTGGCGGCCGAGCGCGCCTGCAGAAGGGCTCTCACAGCGCTGGTTGCGATGCTCGGAGAGTTCCGAGTCTTGCTCAAACGGAAAGTGGCACTGGCGGAGGAGTATGAGAAGAAGGACAAGGCGGTCAGTTTGCTCGGAGCGAAGCTCGACGAAATTGCGAATCAGGTGAGCAAGCTCGAGGGCGAGCTAAGCGAGCTAATCGACCTCCGCCTGGCCGAGGGCCATGCAGTGGGCAGCAGAGAGGGGGCCAAGGCGGCCGCCGCCGTCGAGAAGGCGAGCGCCTCCCTCGAAAAGAAGAGCTCAGAGCTCGCTAAGCTCGAGCTGCGCCTGAGAGGAGAAAGGGCAGAGCTCGAGCAGGCCGCGGCTGACATTGAGGCCTTCGCAGCTGCCCTTGCGGCCGACGGCGAAGGTTCGGTCTTCGAGCTCATCGCGTACCCGATGGCGGAGAGCGCGCGCGCCTATGCGACAGTCTGCGCGAGCTGTGTGGACGAGGCTCTGGACGCCAACCTCGACGACCAGCCTCAGGCTACGGCTCATCATCTGGGTCACTTGGTGGCGGGCTCGGCTGCTTCGGCTGCAGCAGCGCTGTGGAAGCTCAAGCTTCGAGAGTCGGAGGAGCGTGCTTTGACGCCTGCAGAGTCGCCCTTGGCGCGGGTGGCCTCGAGGCTCGGGGCGACAACCCTCGGGGGTGCTTTGGCCCGAAGTGACTCCTTCAACAGATTAGCCGTCAAGCTGGCACCCCATCCTTCGCCGTCACGAAAGTGGAATGCGGCGCATGCGGCGCTTGTCGATGAGCGCGATGCGGCCCTTGCCCAATCGCACGCTGCCGCTGCCGCCGCTCGTATCTACAAGTCACAAGCTCTGAGCATGGCGCAAGAGCTGCAGGCGGTCGTCGCAGCCCTCTCGCCGACACGGCCCAGTGCTACAATGCCTCTCGAGTCTCCGTGGTCGCTGAGTAGGGGGTGCTCGTCGTCCTCGGATGATCTGAGTCCATGGTCTGCAGCGCGATCGCCTACACAAGTGTCTGCAGCGGCAGCCATGGAGATGACACGGTCGCGAATCGGCTTTTGCCTGCAGCGCATCTGCAGCAGTGAGAGTATGTCAGAGCCCGCAACGCGTACGGGGACCTTGTCGGGGGCGGCAACACCAGTCTGGCTCCAACACGCCGCTGATGCCCTGGCGCCGGCGACTACGGTCGCCACACCTGCACCATTGCCGCTACCGCCGCCCGTTGCGAAGGCGGCAGCCAGCCCTGGTGCCAAAGGGCCTGTTGATGCCCCTACTTCGCCCTCTTCTCCCGACATTGGGAGGGCAATTGGGAAGGCGATGTCGTTTGTGTTTGTCGAGTCGCCGCTAGCGCTCTTCAAATCGAGTGGCCACGTCATCGATGGGATGGCCCATCCCGAAGCCGCCAAGAGCGACGATCTCATCGAGCGACGCGCAGCGCTCACCAAAGCCAAGGAGGCGGGCTGGCCGTGCGCTGAGGCGCGGGCGGCGGGCTACTCGTGCGCCGACGCAAAGGCGGCTGGCTACACTCTGGTCGATGCCATGGCGGCCGGCTGGTCTACCCAAGAGCTGCTGAATGCGGGCTACATCAACCAGGCTCTCGCATCGCGACTCGATGAGATCGCCGCGCACTCACCTGGTGACGAGGCGCGTCCCGAAGTTGGTGGTGGTGGCGTTGGCACCGCCCACTCTGATGGCAACGACGACAACAACTCTCTAGCTTCTGCCCTCGCTCCGCTCGAGACCCTCCAGATGTTCAACCAAAACCAGATGACCATCGAGTTGGTGCGGCGTGAAGCACGTGACGGTGAGCTCCGCCTGAGCTCCGAGTTCCAACAACTCAAGACGCTTCTCGAAGATGAGCGGCAGCAGAGGAAGGCGACTGAAGCTCAGATGAGGGAGCTTCGCAAGCTCTGCGACCAGTCAGTCTCCTCGTCGCCAGCACGGCACGAGGAGCTCGAGGCTCAGATTGAGGAGATGCGCGAGGTGCTGAGCGACACCATTGTCTCGCTCTGCGACCCGTCGGCGTCCTCGGCAATCATCTCCAAGGCACGGCAGAATCATCTGGCGTCCTCGGCGTCCTCGGCAGGGCGGATTACTCCGGCAATCAGTGACAATCAATGGCAATCAGTGGGAATCAGTAGCAATCAATTGCCATCAGTGGCAGGGCGGATGACTCCGCTCCAATACGGCGGCGCTCGACGACTCCGCGCAGGCGATGGGACGGCGCGAGGCAACATGGTAGTGCCGCGGATCTCGAACTACGCGCCACCTGTGCAGCCGCCGCCGCCGCCGCCGCCGCCGCGCCCGTCGCTGTCGCGCCCGTTTAGTGAATCGCCACCGCCAACGCCACCGCGCCCGTCGCTGCAACGCTCGCTGAGTCAATCGCCGCCGCTACCACCACCGCGCCCGTCGCTGTCGCGCTCGCCGATCAGTGAGTCGCCTCCGCTAACGCCACCGAGACCGTCGCTACATCGCTCGCGCTCCGCACAGCTCCAGGAGCACCCAATGTACTCTCGAGATTGCAATCTGGTGACTCTCGAGGACCTTGAGGAAGAAACGGATCTCGATCTTGGCGAGATCGAGAGGAGCGTCGAGCGCTTTGGCAGCATCGCTCCCGCGTCGGCCATGCTGATGATGCGGGGAGCTTCGCCCGCTTCCGAGGCAGGCCATCTTGATGATGATGATGGGGTTGTGGCCAAGCCCCGAGGCCGACATGTGCCCGAGGCAAAGGTTGCCGTCCACAGCCAGCCGCCAGGGGGACAGTTTGTCAGGGCGATCTGGTGGCTGTTCGAAGAGGCCACACGGACGATCGTGCAGCCAGACGTTTCGTCAACACCATCTTCGGGCAAGCGGCTGGCGGCGCCCGCCGAGGGAACGACATTCAAGCAGCAGCCCTCCGCTCTGGCGACTACCTTGGAGGAGAGCCTCTCGCCTGATCCCGAGCTGCGGCCTGCCGCCGTCCCCTCGAGCCTTCAACGCGCCCGCGCTGCTGCCCATCAAGCCCGCCTTCGGGAGACCTTCAGCGGCGGCGGCGGCGGCGGAAGCGGCGGAAGCGGCGGAAGCGGTGGAACGTGCGATCCGTCGGCAACGACGACAATAGGCTCACCCAGCCCTGCGAGGCACGTGCGCTTGAGCACCATCGACACGCCGCCGCCGCCGAACGAGCCGCCAGCGTGGCGGAGCACCTTACGCGAGGATCTTACGACGCGCGAGCGTCATCCCGAGCGTGCAGACTCTCGTGCCGGTGAGAGGGCGGCGCGCGAGAATACAACTTCCTGGGAGCGACCTACGATTGATCTGTATGTATAACTTATGCGACCTACAATCCGCCCCACAATCTCCACGTGAACTACGTAGTAACACTACTCCCACACGACACGCGACAGTCGACACGGCGGTTCGGTTCTCCTTGCACTCCTTGGTCGCTTCTTCTCGTATTCAGCGCTTCTTGAGCAGTTCGTTCACATGAAGTGTCAGATTGCCAATCTGATGCCTCAGGGTCTCCATGTCGAAGTCGCTCGCCTGTTCGTCGATCGACTCACCCACCACGTCCGACCGGCAGAAAGAGAAACACGGTGCAGCCGAGGATTATAATCCAGGTGAAGAGAATATAAACCGAGAAAGGACCAAGGGGGCCTCCTTCTTCCGCCGCGGCAAGGGGGTCGTTCTTGTCCTCCTGATCGGTGGTGTCGTCGTCGTTCGCATCGTCGTCGTGACCTTTCATCGACGCCTTGCCCTTCTTCGTCTTCTGGTGGACCATGAGGAAGCGCTCGCCGTCTTTGCCTTCGGTGAAGTACGAACGGCATCTTGCGCCGTCTGCGCCTTGCGCCTGGTACTCTGACTCCATCGAGAGGAGGATGCGAAGCTTCTCGAGTCGCCAGCGTAACTTGTTGGAGTCCTCAATGCGCTCGTAGGTCTTCGACATCATCGCGACGAGCGTGTTGATGGCGAGCAAATTGATGCCGACGAGGTAGCACAAGAGAATTCCCTCAAAGAGGAAATGATGCCCCCCAACGGCCGGAGATTCTCGAATTCTCTTCACCACTTTCTCGACGTCGTCGGAGACATCAGCTTCGAACATCGTCATCACCCAGTAGCGAACCGTGTGCAAGACCGTATGCTGCGTGCGCTGGTCGCTGTTGGCGATCATCAAGAGAGCATGTGTCCAGGCGGCGAGTAAGGCAATGTACACCGAGAGGAAGCGTGCCACGTCGCGATAGAGCATCTCCGAGAGCATGACGATGAGCGTACCGCACGACTGGAAGCCGAGCAAGAAGAAGAAGACATAGAACCACGCGCAGAAGGCTGCGACAGCGCCGAGGAGCCGCGAGGTGGCTAACACCTCGATCGGCGAGTCACTCTGGCCCTGGGTGTTTGCCACGAGCTCGACGAGGAGGGAGAGCAGGAAGGATGTGCAGCCGAAGAACGACGCGTAGTTCTCAACCGTCCGGGCCCCATTCCGGCCACGAAAGTAGATCGAGACGCCGTGCACTAAAATCTCCCTCAGCTCTACCACGAGTTTCTGCAAGGCAACGATGAACAGGCCTATGGTGAAGAAGGTGACACATGGCGAGGTGGGCCACGCCCGGCTGGTGACCAGCAGCCGGATGCCAACATGCAGGTCAGGCGAGTCGTTCAAGGTCGACCACGAGAAGATGGCGAGCAGCACGCTGTATTTGATCATCCGCTTCCAAAAGTCGCGCTGGCCGTACGTGAGCCACTTCCTCTGCAGCAGCTCCCACGCAATCTGGCCGTCCTCAAGCAGCTGCCAGCGGTCGAACTTGTCGATGGTGCACAAGAGGCCGTCGTCGCGCTTGGTGCGGTCGAATTTCGGATCGATGAGCTTGAGGGGAACCAGGCAGCACTCGATCTCTCCATATTTCCAGAGGAGCTTGCAGCCCGCATAAGGATGCTCGCTATAGTTGGGCCAGCCGATGATGCGCTCAAGCATCTTCTTCTCGGCGAGGCGCGCCGCGAGCTCAAGCGGAGTGTGATGCTGCACATTCTCCATCGTCTCCATCTTCAGGATCTCTGCCTCGGCGCCGTCCGTGTGTTCGTGGACCAACTCATGGACGTGGTTCCACATCTCGACGAGCCCGTGTACGACGCACAGGTGGAACAGGTTGTTCTTGTTGGCCGTCTCGCGCGTGAGCAGCCTCTGCGGCGAGACTGCGGCGAGCAGGAGCTCGAGGAACTCCTTCCGCTTCATCTTGTCCTCAACCGGTACACTGCAGATGATGGCCTTCTCCCTCAGCTCCTCCTCCTTGATCGCTCTGTACCCTGCCGCGCCCCTTCTGCAGAGCTGCTGCGCCGCGTCCAGCAGCATTTTCACGAGCTCGATCTGGTCGTTGGCGACGGCAAACTCAAGTGGCGTCTCGCCAAAGTACACTGACGGCGCGTCCGAGGTGCGCTTCGTTGCACGCTTGGGCTCGCCGTTCGCAAAGAAGCTGCCGGAGGCGGGCGAGAGCAGCAACTCGGCGAGGGTGTTCTGCTCTTTGGCCTTATCGAGCAGATATCTCACCGCTGCGAGAGCATCTGCTCTGGCCTCGTCCTCCACAGAGGCGACCCAGAGGATGGCGATATGGAGCGAGTTCTCGCCATGGTACGGCGACTTCTCTTTTGCGGGGTCGGCGTCCAGCCTGTACGTGGTGGCCAAGGAGACCTCATGTTTGACGTGATAATCGATCAAGGCTCTCGCCATTTTGTCCCGCTGGTAGAGAAATGCCATATGTAGCGGCCGTTCTCCAACCGGTCCAGCTTTGTCGAGCGCTTCCGGGGTCGTGTCCACGATATTCTTGACTTCCTCGACATTATCTCGCTTCACCTGGTACCAGATGGGACCGAAGTTTCGGTCGCTGTTGCGCAATCGACCTTCGGGATCATCGTGTACGATGCATTGGTCGTGAATGCTCTGGAAGTGACAAAATGCACTGGTCGGAGCTAGGGCCGCGGTGAGCTTTTCAAAACTCTTTTGTCTACGTGTCGATACTCCTGGCGGTGAGCCTGACGGTACTCGCGGCGGCGGCGTCGGCGATCGTGCAGCACGTGGTGGCATAGGTCCCTACGTTTCGCTGGTCTGTTCTTGTGAGAAGTGCATCTCCTGTTTCGTCACCCAAGTTCCGATTGACGTCGATCGGTCACGGACAAATAGATGCCCGCTTTTGGCAACGCAAATACACACCAATCTAGTTCTGAGCCTCGCGAACGTCCGCTGCGCACCACATTTACGTGAGGTCGTCGTCTTCCTCGCCCACCTCGACGTGGACGGACGCACCCACCGTCCACGGGCCGACCGGAGTCGCATGCGCGTGCTGCGACTGCACTCGGTCCAGGTGAAGCGAGCTGACCAGGACGACTGCACTTGTGGGCGAGAGGGGGCTCGCCGCAGGTTGCGCAAGGCTACTGCTGCTGCCCGACACCCGGAGAGCCCAGGCGGAGCGCGCAGGCTCCCAATAGATACTCGCGAGCATCCCGGTGGCGAGGCCGGCGGAGCGGTGCCGGATCCACGCGGGCCGACCGTTGCGCAGCTCGTTGGCCACGAGATACATGCCGCAGAGCAGATTGAGCGATGTGGGCAGACCAATCAGCCGCAGCGCGGTCGGGACGCACGGGACGCATGCAGGGGGCTTCGCGACGTTCACAGCAGCCACGATGGTGCTCACGACGAGCCGGGAGGCGCGAACGGAGCGCCGTTCTTCTGCCACGCCGCGCAGCACCTGAAGCATGAACAGCGGCGTGTCGTCGTCGGCCACATTGGTCGCTTCCGGAAGAAAATCGGCGGGTGCATCCGTCAGGCTCTCATCGGCGCTCGCGAGGGCGCTCGTCACGGCGCGCACCCCCTTGGAGGGCGAGGCTGCAGAGCCCGCCGAGCCGGCGAGGCCACGCAGCCCGAGGGCGAGCCGCTCTGAGAGCTCAGCACGGCGCTCTGAGAACTCCGCGGACGGTTGGCTGTGAAGTGGGCTGTGAAGTGCGGCGCGCGACACGAGCTCGAGGTGATGACGATTTAGGAATCGGCCGGCGGAGTGGCGAACGATGTTGCCGGGGGTAGCACGCTGGTGCGCCACGCGCCGTGTCGGGCACGCCGCCTTGAGCGCCTGCTCCATGATCCCGATCGCCTCCGCCTCGAGGCTGCGGCGCCATGATGGGCGCCTCAAATCGGTGCCCACGCGCCGCCTGGGCGCACCGGCGGTCGCGCCCTCGTCGTCGGCGAGGCAGTCCAAATCGCCGAGGACCGAGGGAGGGACGGGCCGGAGGCTCGTGCCACAGCGCACCATGTACGAGTGTACGCGCAGGAAGGAGAGGATGCAGGCGCCCACGAGCGCGGGCTTGTAATGCATCATCGTCATGGGCGCGTAGAAGGCGCCTTGATGGCATCCGAGGGTCGCATCCTCTTCAACGTCGCACCAAGGCGGGAAGAGAGGCAGCAGCGGCGCATGGAAGGCGAGGTCGGCCAACGGCTCGTGCGGATAGATCGCGAGCACTCTGCGGAGGCAGGCGCAAGACGAGACGTCGATCACGCCGTTGGCCGTCGTCGCGCCTAGCGGGTCGAGGAACTGCGCCGTCCAAACGAGGTTGCCCGGCACAGGATCGTACAGGCAAAGGTTGAGGCGAAAGCGGGCCTTCTGCGCGGCCTCGAGCTTTTCGAGCTCCTGCGCAAGCATGAGCGCCGCAATGCCGCCACGGCTCAAGCCGAGCACGTTGATGACGAGCGGCGCATTCGGCCACGCCTTCAGCAAAGTGCGCACGCGGGTGGCAACCGTCGTGCATTGACTTCGGAGCCCCACCGCCCAGATGACGCCGGCCAGTCCGGCGACGACGCCGCAACCGTCAAATCCCATCTTGAGGGCTGTCGGTGCGGCAGGGAGAGTCGTGCTCGGAAGGGTCACGTCGACGCCATTCGTGAGCTCGAAAAAGACTCCGATTTGCGTCGTGATCGGCTTCAATGTGTTGGCGGTTCCTTCAAAATAGACGCTGAGCACAACGAGCGTGGCGTGGAACGGCGGTGGTAGTGGTTTGAAACTCGGTTCCGCCGATCTGCTCAAATTCGGCGCTGAGGAGGGCGCCGCCGTGCTCAGGTCGTCATCGGCTCCGCTGACATTGATGTGTCCACTCAATGTCATCGGCTCCGCTGACATCGGCTCCGAATTCGGCGCTGAGGAGGGCGCCGCCTCGCTCAGGTCGACATCGTCGGCTCCACTGACATTGAAGTGCCCATTCAAGGTCATCGGCTCCCGCGCAGTCATCGCGTTGAATCCGGACAGTCCGGTTCGTCAAGACCCAAAAGGCGCATTGGCCGGCTCCGCTCCCCTCGGTCAACACAAGTACTGAGTACTCCGCTCGGGCTCGCTCAATTTCGCTAGTTTATTATGTTATGAAACACCACACGTAAACAGCATACACAGCATTGAGATCACATGGATTCACACAGCAGGAGCGAGATGCGGCTTCACTCCGAAATGGACTGGGCTGTTCACAGTAAGATGTATTAATGGTTCTGGACGAGTGTGCCGGGTTTGCCAAGCCCGGGGGGTGCTCATCGCACTGGCCTCAGGCCGATGAACACCCAATTGTGAACACCTCCGTGACGACCTGAGTGAGGAGTGTAGACGAGTTCAACAGTGTCGGAGCCCTCAGCACAATTTGGATCACTCTGGTGTGCATGCTACAACACAGGCGTCGATCCTGTCATCGCGGCTTTCGCCTGAGCAAAGAGCTCCTGCTGAAGACGTAAGCTCTCCTCCTCTGTCATGCCCGGCGGCAGTGCACCGCGCTTTCCCTTCTTTTGCCGCTTCATCGAAGGTGCACTGTCGGCGGAGGCAGAAGCCGAAGCAGAAAGACTGGCCGTCTGATGACCGAAGCCAAGGTCATCGAGCGCGCCGAGCATGTGCGCTTCGGATATGGTGTTTTTGTTCTCCGCCTCAGCGCGCTCGTTGGCTTGCGCCGTCATCAGGTCGAGGAACTCGCCGAGGTAGCCCTGCATCAGGCGCGCGACGTCGCTTCCCGCCGTGACGCCAGGCGGCAGCACGTCACTGACAAGCTGGCTTACGGGTCCGAAGGGCAGCTCCGCTGCCGATGGTCGAGAGCTGGGGCCGGCAGCAACTTCGTCGGCCATCGAAGTTGGCGCTTGCAACGGCGCCTAAGTGGACACATTTAGTGATGTGTCGGGTCGGCCGGCATCGCCCAAGATCGTTCAAAACGGCGCGGAAACTTCAGAGTCATCTCCCCGCCCGAGCACACTTTGACACGTACGTGTTTTAGATTGCGGCCATGCTGAACAGCGAAGCAATCGAGTACGTGAAGAAGCCGACGGAGGAGTTCATTCGCGACAGCTGGCGCCTGGTGAAGCGCTGCACAAAGCCCGACCGCCAAGGTGCGCGCATGCAAAGCAGAGGAGCCAGCACGCCAGCAGAGGCAGAGGCGATTCAGAGGAGCAGCCAACAGGCAGGCAGGCTAGCAGCGAGCAGCCAACGAGCAGCCAGCGACAGCTGGCCATCGTCTGCGGCGGCGGCAGCAGCACACCGGCCAACTCTCCCCGCGTTTGCCATGCATGGGTGCAGCAGCAACGACCAGCTCGGTTTTGCCTGCTCAGCAGGAGTCAGCGGACTGGTCGACGCAGGCTCCCTTCTCTATGCGGCAGCCTGAGCTCACTCCGCCTGTCGCGCGCGTGTCGCAGAGTTCTCGAAGATTGCACAGGCGACTACGATTGGCTTCGCGATCATGGGCTTCATCGGCTTTTTCGTGAAGCTGATCTTTATCCCGATCAACAACATCGTATGCTGCGCACCATCGCTGCGCATGCGGCGTGCATAGCATGGCGAGCCTGCTGCAGACTGACCCACTTCGTGTCGCATCCCTGTGTTCGCAGATTGTTGGCATGTCATAAATCCGTGGCCTTGCTGCGAGGATGGTCGTGGCGCTGTTAGCGCCGTCGTTTACGATGATGTCGTGCATGTGTCCTGTAAGCTGGAACCCCCGGCCTTGCAGCTATACCTCTCCAGCTCTCTAGAGCTGCATCAATCATGCATCAGATGTTTTTCTATCTAGAAACTGAGGACTCTCTGAGAGATGTTTACTCCGCGGGTGACAGATACGACACAATATTTCACACACGCGCGCGGCAGTCCTAGGGGTGGACACCTCAGTCCTCACGCCTCCTCTGAACTCTATTCGACATCGTCCTCTCCCCCAAGTTTCCTGGCAACCACGACCAGATGCTCGCTTTCGGACGGCTCGAATGGCTGCCCGTCGAAGCCGCCGTCGATGGCCTCTATGGTGAAGCCCGCGCCGTCGAGCAGATGGACGAGCTGCTCGGGCAGCACATAGTGGTGCTGCACCGTTTGCGAGAAGCGCGTGCCGTCGGCCGTGGCCTCAAAATCATAGTGACACGCGATGGTCTGTGCCGCGGCGTCGACATCCGGCTCGCGCTCGAAGACCTTCCACTCGGCGCCGCTCTCATCCTCAACGACCACGAGCAAGTCATCCTTGTCGTCCGCCTCGTCGGCTGCGAGCGCCTCTTCCTGCACCTCCTCCTGCGCCGCCTTGTGCCAATCCTCGGCATTATAAACGTCGAGCAGCAGCCGGCCACCGGGAGCGAGCGCCTCTGCACAGCGCTGGAGCACGAGCTCGTGCTTCGGCGTGCAGAAGAGCGTGTTGGCGGAGAGGATCGCCGCGTCAAAGTCGCCTTCGCCGAGCGGCTCGTGGAAGTCGGCAGTCACGATGTGTGCGCAGTGCTCCGCTGGTGCGAGGCGCGAGCGCGCCTTTTCAGCGAGTGCCTCGCTCATCTCGACGCCTAGGTACCGCATGGCATCCATCTCGCACTTGAGCTTCTCTAGCGGAAACGTAGCGGCACCATCCTGCTCTGGTTCGACCTGGTGCTGCTGCAACATGGTCAGCGACCCCTCGCCCAAAACGACGGCAGCTGCCACGCGGCCATCGCCGCAGCCGAGCTCGAGTATCCGCGAGCTACCGCTGCAGCGGGAGGAGTAGAAGCGCAGGTCGCCCGCGAAGCCGCCGAGGTGAAGCAAGCTGTAGAGCAGGCTGCCGGCAGGGGCGTTCATGGTAGCCATTCACTCACCATGGTATCACTTCACTGTGAAAACTCGGCATGACTCGGCCAGGTCGGTGCTCAGATTTGGGTTTCGTTGAGGAAGTTGTCGTCGGAAAGTGTGTGACCATTGACGATTGACAGAGGTCCACGACTCGTCGACGAGAAATTACTCTCTCCTAGACAGTCTCCATACTCCAAGGTTGCCATACTCAAACTGTCCCGGTGAGCGGTGTCCATCGTCGATCGGGATGATGTGATGCGATAACCCCCCGATATAAAACGTAAATCGGAAAGATAAAAATCCGTGAGACGAGACGGAACTACTGCGCAGTAAAAGGTGATTTCCCCACACTCACGCGGGCGCCGCGGCCGCGATCCACTCGAGCGCGGCCACGACGCCGTCGCCGCAGAGGCTGCACGCGCCTTGGACGGCGCAGCGCGCTCCGTCGGGTCGGGGGTCGCGCTCGGCCACCCCGAGGGCAGCCTCCACCTCGGG
>PJAB01000167.1:0-36614 GCA_002887195.1 Chrysochromulina parva
GTCGCCGCCTGGGAGGGCCGGCTCTACGTGACTGATCGGCGCGGCGACGCTGTCCACGTGCTTTCGGCGGAGGACGGCTCAGTGGTGCAGACCATACCCTTTCTCATGGGGCGGCCGCACGGCCTCACTGGCATCTGCTGCGACGGCCACCGCGTGGTCGTCATCGACGAGATTCGCAACGAGCTGCATGTGCTCACGTGCCTGCAGGCGGACAGCGAGCGCAAGCAGAACGCCATCGCCGCCGCTGGAGGCGACAAGTTGCAACAAGCCACGACGACGCGCTCAACACCTCGATGCTCAACACAGCGCTCCTCGAGTACGACGCCACGCGCCGGGGCCACCCCGCGCACTAGCGCCCCCGCCACGCCCCACGCGCGCACGCCTCGTGCCCACCCGAAGTTGCCAACCTCAGCACCAATCTCAGCACCAACCTCAGCGCCAACCTCGGCACAGCCCGATACATCGAGCGGGCCATCGAGCGGACCCTCTGCCGCAGCTCCGGCGTCAGCTCGATCCTTTGATGGTTCTCGCACACCGCGCATTTCGGACTCGAGCTGTGCGGCAGCAATGGCTCCTGCTGATGCTTCGCCGTTTGCCTCGGCGCATATGATGTCCCGTCACCTGACAGCCACCCATACCACCGCCGAGTTCAAGTTCGATACCTCTGACCTCACCTTGGTCGGGCACGACCTGCCAGGCAACGACAACCGGCTCCTCGAGAGTCGCACCATCGAGATTCACACCAGCCCGCGGCACGTCGACGAGTTGGAAGCGGTCGACGGCGGCGCTGCGAAGCTTCCGAGGGATGCGTCGACGAGCGCCATCGCACGAGAGCCATCGTCGGCACAGCTACCCACCGAAGCTGATGGCCAAAAGGGAGATGATGGCCGAGGCAGCGGCGCCCATCTGTCGGCCGCCGCGTCGATGCCTCGTGTGCTCTCTCGCTTCAGGGTGCCGCTGCAGGCGACGCCACCCCCACCGCTCTTTCCACCCAGGCTCTCACAGCGACGGATGGCTGCGGCGAATAAACTGAAACTCGAAGTGGTAGTTTAGCGCGTTCTGCCCGGCCCGTGCGGTAAACCGTCAAGCCGTGCGCGGTGACCATTCCCGGTCGGTGTGTGTTTCCGAACGGAAGATCGTCTAACGAGTAACGTAAAATTAAGTTCCCCTCTCAGTACCGATCGACACGTTTTCACTGTGCCAATGTTTATAGCTCGACACCCGAAGACACCGGTTTCACAGCCAATGTTTAAAATTCGACACCCAAAAATTCGACTCCCGGACACCGGACCGGCG
This sequence comes from Chrysochromulina parva, assembly GCA_002887195.1. Classification (NCBI taxonomy): domain Eukaryota; phylum Haptophyta; order Prymnesiales; family Chrysochromulinaceae; genus Chrysochromulina; species Chrysochromulina parva. The sequence continues at coordinate 1,297 of PJAB01000167.1, forward strand.
TTTCACAGCACCTCGCCCAGCCCCTTGACCTCGCCTTTCATAAGGCCCGGATATGCAGGTCGACAAAGAGCACGAGTACTTCACTCCGAACTCGACGGACGAGCTGATTGCACACAGCTTGCGGTGCGCCGTGAAGTTCGTTACCCAGCGAGTGATCACTGTTCTAACGGTTATCATCCTGTTGCTGTGGCGCAGAGATGGCGACGTGATCCTGATCAACAAACGATGCACGAGCCTGCCGCCAGTGCAAGCTCTGCTGTGCTTCGCTTCAAAATACGGCCTGAGCGGTGACGGACGGCACGGGTGGGATCATGCCGCGATCGTGTACCGAGAACCCAAAACCAACGTCCCGATGCTACTCGAAGGCGGGCCGAAAGGAGTCAGCCTTCGAACTTTTGAGGAGCGTCTGATGCAAGGCACGGACCATCAAGAGGTGCTGCTTCTTCCACTTCGTGGCGCGGACGGCCAAGCTCAAAGCGATAAACACCAGAAGCTGGCCATTTTCGTAAAGGTCCACGGCAACCTCGACAACCTGGTAACGGCCAGCTGCTACTCTGCTCACCGGGAGCGCGATCGAATCGCACTAATCCACAGGAACTCGGGCTTGCTCGCACTCCCGACGGCTATGATGGTCTTGGAACGTGCTGTGCAAACGCATGGGCCGTGTATCGCGATTTGCGCTCCACTGTGCGGATGAGGGCTGCCACAGTAGCTAACGCGGCTAGCGCTGCGCCGCAACCTCCGGCCCCACCATGCCGATACGGTGCCCCTCTGGTTGCTGCCGCCCTACAGCAGCTGGGCGTACTCGACAACCCCATCGATCAGGCCAGCATCACTCCCACCGGCATACCTCTATTACACCTGCGCCATCCTGCGATCTTCGGTCGTCCAGTGACCATTCGCGGGCTTTGATCGAGCGTGCAGTCCAGATGAACGTTACGCGACGGGCCGCCGCATCCGCGATCCAATAGAAGCGAAATTTCAAATTACGAAGGGCCCGGCGTGGCGGGCGGTGAAGTTCGGTAAAAGTTCGGTAAACGACGCTAAAGACTAAACGGCTCCGTTACTTTGTCCGTCGGTAGTCCCTAGGACTGCCTCCTGGCTCCTCTCCCTGCAGTACCGCGTCGTACCGCGAGCATGCGAGGCACAGGCAGCCACGGACCCCGGCGGCGGCGCGCCCGGGCAGGGCGGATCGACATCGAGCGCGCAAATTCCGCTTCGAACGGCACGTACACTCAGCGAAGATCACTACACCTTTTTCCAGAGTGTGACGTGCGGTGGGTGGACGATGTGGGTGAGCAGCAAGTTGTTGACCTAGGGTAGCCATGTCAGCATTGCGTGCCGCCAATGCCTCTCGTGCCTCCGGGCCACGGAAAGGAGATCTGTTTTGATCGACCGTTTTCTTGGGTCATCCCGCGAATAGAAATCGCGCCCATGGAGTGCGGCCCTCCTCGGTAAGTGGCGCGTTTGCCCACGTGCTCACCAGCTGCGGTCACCAGTTACTGGCAAGCGGGAGGAGCGAGAGAATGGGTCCTTGTCACTCGCATGGGTTTTTGTGCACTTTCAAGGCGAAGAATCGGTTCGAGAAGGGATCAGCGCACAAGACGTTTGAAGGCGCTCGTCGCTCCTCGGCATACGAGAACTTGGGAAGGAGCACACGTTCGCTTCCGGGCGACGGGTGTTCCTCGTTCCACACGCCGAGCTGTGCATCCGCGTTCACACGCGCGAGCTCGACAAGGAGCTGCTGCGCGACGGCGACGTTTTCTGGCTTGCCAGCCCAGGCATTGAGGACGGGATCCTGCAATGCACGCCCGTAGGAGAAGCTGAGTGCCCATGGCGAGTTGGGACATGCGCGCTGCAGCGCCTGCAGGTTCCGCGTGGCCTCCTCCGCGCCCATACCGCCAGAAAGGAAGTGGATGCCCGGGACGGCGGGCGGCACGGTGCGCTTCATCGTCTGCACGGTGTAGCGCGCGACCTCATCCTCGTCATTCTCGGCGAGGACCGCGTCCAGCCCGGGCAGCACCATGGATGGCTTCAGCAGCATCGCCTCGAGGATGACATCGTGTGCGTTGAGTGCGCGGAAGACATGGGAGAGCACTCGCTCGGACTCGTATGCAGCGCGCTCGACTGAGTAATCGCCTGGCCCGAGCGCCAACTCCGGCTCGACGATCGGCACGAGACCATGCTCCTGGCAAATGGACGCGTAGCGCGCGAGCGTCTGCGAATTATGCTGTATGGCGCGCTCCGAAGGCATCCCGTTTCCGATTTTGAGCACCGCGCGCCACTTTGCGAAGCGCGCACCTTCGCGATAGTACTGCTTGCACCGCTCAGCGAGCCCGTCGAGGCCTTGCGTCGTCGTCTCGCCGTCAGTTCCGCCAAGGGGCTGGAGGCCCGTGTCGACCTTGATGCCCACCAGGATGCCCTGCTCATGCAGCAGCTGTGTGAAGCGGATGCCACCCGATGTACTCTGATGCAGCGTCTCATCAAACATGATGACTCCAGAGATGTACTTGGCGAGGCCAGGCGCCGCGTAAAGCAGCTCGCGGAAGGCGCGGCGGGACTCTTCGGTGTTGTCCATGCCAATGGTACTCAAGCGCTTGCCGGCAGTTGGAACGCTCTCGTCAGTCGCAAGGATTCCGTGGCCACGGCGCGAGATCCTGGCGGCTGTGGCCTTCATCTCGAACACGTACGGATTTTGGATCTCAAATTCTGACAGCATCGATATCTCGCCCAGCCCAGCTACCGTTGCACTTGCCCAGCTGGCTGGCGTTGCACTTGGGCTCCACATCCCTAGCATCGCCAGCAAGTAGCAGGCCAACATCGGGGTTCGCTCGATCTCCCCTTTCGTCAACTTCCAAAAGAAGGTTGTCTGCACACCATATACGTGAAGACGTGGTCCACGCAATCGGAGAGCCATCTCCCGCGGCGCATCTCATTGCAAGCAGAGGGACTTGCCTCGTCTTTCCGCCTGCACCGGGCTTTTGCCGAAACGCGGTAGCATCACCGGCGACGTCGACTGTCGGGGTTCTCGTCATGGTGAAGCGCTCGAGCTCGAGCACGTCCACAGCCGCACCGAAAGCTCGGCGTACCCACGAGGCCGCCAAGCGAGCGCCGGCCGACGACGGCGCCCTCAGCCGCGAGCTCCGCCGCACCCTCGGCAAAGCCAACGCTGCATCCGCACCCTCCGCCTTGTCCTCCGCTGCTGCAAGCAGCTGGGAGACTGATGAGGCGGCGCCCTTTCCTCGCGGCGGCGGCACGGATCTCACTCCCTTGGAGTACAAGGCGGTCGTGCAGCAGGCGCACCAGGATGTCCTCTTCAGCGAGGCGGCTCCAACCAACGATGATGAGGCTGCTGGCGTTGCCGAGCGCCGAGCTGGTGGCGGCACGAGCTCCACGGCGGAGCTTGTGCGCGCGCGAGGGCTGAAGCGCCAGGACTTCGTCACGGGCATGCGCGTGCTCGGTGCCGTGAGCGAGGTGAGCTCCGACCGTCTGCTCCTGCAGCTTCCCAACCGGCACACAGGGCGCATCAACCGCAGCGAGGTGAGCGACGAGCTCCATGCGGCCATGACCGTGGACGAGGACGAGCAGGAAGGCGCGGGCTTCACGCCGCCTGACCTGCGACGCATTTTCCGGCGCGGCGAGGTGCTGTGCTGTGCTGTGCTCCCACTCAGCTCGCGAGTGGGCGCGACTCCAACGCCAGAGCACGGACTTCCACCTGTAGAGCTCACGTTACGGCTCTCCATCGTGCAGAAGGCGGCTCTCGCGCAGACGCCGCGGCTGCATCGGGGATGCGTGCTATGGGCAACGATGCGCTCGAGCGAAGAGTACGGCTTCGTGATGCACACGACCTCCCAGGCCGGCGGGTTTCTGCATAAGACGAAGTGGGTGCCGCCGGAGAGAGTGCCATCGGAAGGGTTGGCGGCCGGCGGCGGTAGTGCTGCCGCCGACCCGACCGCTTCCGCGGCGCGCTGGCGACCGTACCTGTGCAGCGTGGTGAGCGGCGGCGTGCAGCAGCCGCGCAAGCCGGTGCAACTGGCCTCGGTGGGTGCCGGTGCGCCGCCGCTGCCGCTGCCTCAGGACACTGCGTTGCGCTTCGAGGCGCTGCAACCGGGCATGGTGGTGAGCGCGCAGATTGCGGGCTTCCTCGCCGACGGGCTGCGGCTCGTCTTCTGCGGCTACTTTGAAGGCACCGTCGCGTGCGATGCGCTCGGGGTGGCCATGCCCATGACGTCGCCCCAATGGGCCAAACGCTTCACAGTCGGCGCAAAGGTCAGCGCGCGCCTGCTCTGGGTGCTGCCAGCACACAAGGCCGTTGGCCTCTCGCTGGTGCCGTCGCTGGTCGCGTGTATCCCGTACACGCCGCCGCGGCCTCTGGGATCGCTCGTGCAAACCACGACCTGCATCGTCTGTCCAGGCGGGGCACTCATCGTAGCCCACGCCGAGTCGGACACATCGGGCTACGTCTCGGGCGATGGAGCTGCGGATGACGACACCGGTAGGAGCCGGAAGAAGGCGCGCTCTGCGGCCGCGACAGAGGAGATGGGCGAAGGGGCGAGCGGCACACTCATCGGTGGCGCCTGGGTGGCCAGGAGCCAGCTCGACCTGCAGCCGCGCCAGAAGGCCGCGGATGCACTGCGCCAGCTCAAGGTGGGTGCGCGCCATCGCGGCGTCGTCATGGGCATTCGGTGGCTCGAGGGGCTCCTCGAGGTGAGCCTGCGCCCCTCGGCTCTCTCACAGACGTGGCTGCGGTACGAGCAGGTGGCGGTGGGGCACGTGCTCAAAGGGACGATTGCCCGCATCGACGCGCGTGGCGCACGCGTGCGCCTCGGCCGCGGCGTGTACGGCACGTGCGGCGCGGCGCACCTGACCGAGCGGCGGCTGCAGCGGCCTCAGGAAAAGTTCAGTACGGGGCAGGCGGTGCAGTGCCTCGTGCTCGAGAGTGAGCCGTTGCGCGAGAAGCTCGTCCTCTCGCTCAAGACGGCGCTCGTGACCTCGACGCTCCCGCGCGTCACCCGCTATGAAGACGCGACGCCCGGCCTCACGACGCACGGCGTGGTTGCTGCTCTGCGGCCGCGCTCGATCACCATCCGGCTGCTCGGTGGCGTCAGCGGCATTGTGCGTGGCTCGGAGCTCAAGGCTCGTTTCGGCGCACTCTGGGAGAGCGAACCAACGGCGTGTTATCGCGAGGGGCAGGTCGTCTCGTGCACGGTCATCTCGTGCGACCCCGCGCAGCGCAAGATGCTCCTAACGCTCCTTTCTGCCGAGGAAGCCGCCTCACGCCCCGCCGGCGCGCTGCTCAACCGCGCGGCTGCGGGCAAAAAGGAGACCACCGACAAGCTCACGGCCGACCAGCCTGCTAAGAAGCGCAAGGAGCGGCCCGGTGCGGCGGAGGCGGAAGCGGAGGGCGATGTGAGCTGGACAAGTCGGCTAGAGGAGGCCGTTGAGGGTAGGCACAGCCTCGCGACGGCGGTGGCGCTCGGCGATCACGGGCAGCTCGTGTGCCGGCTGGATCGGAAGGGCGCTGTCCGCGGCCGCATCCATATGACCGAGCTTGCCGACGTGGGGCGTGACGCCGTGCTGCCCACGACCGTGCCTGACGAGCCTATCCACGTCGTGGTCGTCGGCCGGGCAGGGGGCTCTGTGGAGCTGAGCATGCGCCCAGCAGAGCTCGGCGCGCCGAGAGGATCGATGCCGGTGCCACGCGTCTCGATGAGCAGCCTCGCGGCGGGGCAAATCCACCCGGGCTGGGTGCGCGACGTCAGCGCAGAGGCCGTGTGGGTGTGCCTGAGCTATGCCGCCACTGGTCGCGTCGTCGCGATCGAGGCCTCCGACGACCCGAAGGTCCTGACCCGTCTGGCCAAACACTTTCGCGTCGGCATGGCCGTCACGGTGCGTGTGCTGGGCACGGGCTCGCCGCGCGACGATGGCGGGGGTATCCAGCTCGATCTCTCGCTTCGGCTAGGTGCGGCCGCTGCTCCACTGCCCGCCACCTCGAGCAAGACAGCCTCGAAAAAGGGAGTGGCCGCAACCACGGCCAGCGCAGCTGCGGGCGAGCTGGCGGTTGGTGCAGTAGTCCCCGCCAAGATCGTTCGGGCGCGTCCTGGTCGCGGGCTCGACGTGCAGCTTGGTGCTGCGCTCTACGGCCGCGCACACGCGACGGAGATTTGCGACGAATGGGTGGCTGAGCCACTGAGCTCTTTCGAGCCGGGCCAGTTTGTACGTGCGGTGGTGCTGGCGGTGCCCGAGGCCGGCGCCACTGGCAATGGGGGCGGCAGTGGGATCGAGGTCTCGCTGCGTTCGGCCGCCGTGGCCGCGGCCCTGGCAGCCAGCGGCAAGAAGAAGCGCGACGGGCATGAGCGCGTCAAGGACGCGGAGCAGGTGGAGGAGGGCGAGCTCGTGCGCGGTTACGTCAAGGCCATCTCGGCCAAGGGCTGCTTCGTCAGCCTCTCGCGCACCGTGGACGGTTTTGTCGGGCTGCGCCATCTGTCGGACGAGTTCGTCAAGGTGGAGGCCGTGAGCGAGCTCGTGCCCGTCGGCTCGCTTGTGGTGGCTCGGGCGCTCCCTCGCAAGGGAGTCACCCGCGGCGCGCTGCCTCTCTCGCTGCGCCGCTCTGACGTCGAGGGCGGTGCGTATCTGGAGCCCGAGGCGTCGCTCACCTTTGACGCGCTGCACGCGGGCATGGTGGCCATTGGAAAGGTCAAGTCGGTTACGGAGTTCGGCATCTTCGTACGGCTGGATGGTTCGACGATAGACGCGCTGTGCCACAAGACAGAGGTGTCAGACCGAAAGGTGGGTAACTTGAGCGAGGCCTTCCCGCTCGGCACAGCCGTGAAGGTGGCCATCCTCAAAGTCAACCCCGAGAAGAAGCAAGTCTCAGGCTCCATGCGTCGCTCGCGCCTTGACGAACTTGAGGGCGACGAGGACGACGCGGTATTGGTGCGGGAAGAGCTGCGCCGCCGGAAGGCGACGAAAGTGGACGACGAGGACGAACACGAAGACGAGGAGGATGAGGAGGGCGAGGGCGAGGGCGAGGGCGAGGACGAGGACGAGGACGAAGACGAGGACGAGGACGAAGACGAGGACGAGGAGGAGGGCGAGGAGGAAGAGGTCGGCGATATGGACGACGACGACGACGACGAAGGCGAAGGCGATGGCGAGGAGGACGAGGAGGAGGAGGACGAGGAGGAGGACCAGGCGGAACCGGAGGAAGAGGAGGAGGAGGAGGAGGAGGAGGAGGGGACGAACCCCTATGGGGAAGACTTGCTCGCTCTTTTGGCTAAGCGAGCTGCCGCGAATGGCGTCGCCGCGACCGCGGTGCCCGTGCCACATGTAGCGCCCGCCTTGTCCGCCAGCTTCGTGTGGGACGACGACCGGAGCGCCAAGATGAGCGCCGAACAGCCAAGCCTGCTTGATGGGGCAGTTGAGGCGGAGATGGAACCAGCGGGCGGACAGACAAGTCGCAAAGGCCGGCGGGCGCAGGAGGCCGCGGCGGCGAGGGACGAGGAGGCTGCAATCGCCGCGCGCGAGGCGGAGCTCGGGAGTGCGCCACGTTCGGCTGAGGACTTTGAGAGGCTGCTCCTCGGCTCGCCCAACTCGTCGTACATGTGGATGCGTTACATCTCCTTCCAGCTCAACCTGACGGAGATCGAGAGGGCGCGTCAGGTAGGCGAGCGCGCGCTGCGCACGATTGCGCTCACCGAGCACAAGGAGCGCTTCAACATCCATGCCGCGCTCCTCAACCTCGAGAAGGCCCACGGCGACGAGGAGACGCTCGCCGCGGCTGTGGCGCGTGCGCTGCAGGGCTGCGATCCCAAGCAGGTCTACCTGCACGTCGCCTCCATGCACGAACGGGCTGGCGACGCGCTGCTCGCCGACGCGGCTTTCGAGGTCGCTGCCAAAAAGTTCCGCCCGCACTCCGATGTTTGGATCGCATGGATGACCGCTCTGATGGCGCGCGGGGTGCCGGCGCAAGCCAAGGCCATCCTGCAGCGCGCCGTCGACGCGCTCCCGCGGGCCAGCCACGTGGAGGTCATCTCCAAGTTTGCGCAGCTCGAGTTCCGCTATGGGCTGCCCGAGCGCGGTCGCACCGTCTTTGACGGGGTGTTGGCCAACTACCCAAAGCGCGTGGACGTGTGGTCCATCTATATCGACATGCAGCTGCGCCAGGCAGAGCCCGAGTCGACCCGCCGACTGTTCGAACGTGTCACCTCGCTTCGCCTCTCGTCGAAGAAGATGAAGTATTTCTTCTCGCGGTACCTCAAGTACGCACGCGAGTCGGGCGATGCGCAGCTCGTCGCGCACGTGAAGGAGAAGGCGCGTGCGTGGGTCGAGAGCGCCGCGGGCGACCGCGAGCCCCCGAAATGAGCACGGCTGTGCGTCGTGAGGAAGTACATGCACAGGCCGATCGACGCGGTTCCGGCCGGTTCCACCTGCGGTGTGTTGTTTTCGGTACGGGGCTCGGGACCGGGTGAGGGGGCACAGCGACTCAGCCGAGCGTGGTACTGCGGCAAATTGTACGCGCCGCGGTGTGTCTGAGCCGCGGGGAGCGTGCTCGGACGACATAAATATCAAAAACGTAGTGCGGACCGCATCACTTGTCCCGGACGGTCCGTTGTCGATAGACCTTAGACGCGTCACACGAGAATCGAGAAAGTACGGCGGGACGGACGCCGACGCGAGCACCCAACAGGCGCGACACCAGCTGCACACCGCACATAGGCGGCAGAGGGCCGCCGCGGCGCGCGCTTTCTCCCCCTCCCTCGTTGACGCGTCGGCGCCACGGCGCGGCGCGCAAGTCCGCTCGGGCGAGGTCACGGTGTTGAAGTGATGGACCAGCGAAGGTACCATTCGACCAGTGTGAAGGGCATGAGGACGATGTTGAACGGGAACGGCATGGAGAAGCCCCACACCCACTGCGTGTAGAAGCCGAGGGCGCAGAGCGCATAGCCGAGCCCCTCATCGAGCGTGCTGTCCTCGGGCGTGAATGCGACGATGCCCTTAGCATTCGCCCAGCGCAGGAGGGCTCGCGAGCACATAAGGCCGCCGCGGAGGGCCGACTGGAAGGCAGCGATTGCGACGGCGAGCCACCACGCGACCATCACGGCGGCCAGCTTGCAGACTGTTCGGATCACCGTCGGCAGCCACCTGTGGAATTCCTTGGGGAGGGCATGCGCGAGGACGGGCAGCCCATACCGGAGTGCCGGCCGATCGAGCATGGCTGCGATCGAGACGCCGAGGGTGATCGTCTTGGCGAACTCGAGGCGCAACGTCCCCTGGACGGCGATCCAGCCAGCGTAGAGGCCACCGATGGCTTGCGAGAGCTTCTCTGGGTCGCGAACGGCTAGCACGGCGACGCGCACCTTGCGCTGCACGAGCTCGGCTGGCTTCAAGCCCGAGACGTGCCGCTCGCGCGCGGCCGCCTGTTGCTGTTCATCGCGCTCATGCGCCTCCTGGATGAGCAGAACGTCATCGTAAATGTCTTCTAGGGCCGCTCGCGTTGTCGACCCGCCGACCATCATGAAGGCCTCCACAGCTGCAATGCTGGCATAGTATGATCCGCCAAAGAAGCACAGCCCAAGGCCGAGCAGCGCTTGCAACACGTCGAGCGGGAGTGTTTGGTACACGGATGCGGCGAACGCCGCCGCACGAAAGTACACGGGGCCGACGTGCGCTATCAACTCCGCCGCACGCACAAGCAGCGGCGCAAACTGCTGCACGTACTGCACGGCTGTAGGCACGGCAGACAGAGACGCAGAGGAAATCTGGAGCTCGAGCTGCTGACGGTCCTTCTGAGCCGAGGTCGCCCGGCGTTGGCGCAGCGTGCTGCCTTTGGGAGAGGGCGAGTTGGCGGGAGTGGGTTCCATGTCGTCTTGGATCGGGGCTTTTCACGGCATTCAAATGGGAGACTCAATCGACGCGGAGCTCTCGACACAAGAAGCGATGAGCAACTCGTTGGAACTGCCTAATTTGGCACGGCCGAACTTGTGTTGCGGTGGCTTTGCGGTCATGTCTGAATCCTCTGCTGGGCGACCGGCCGTGAGTGTTAGTTATGCAGACGAGCTCGATTCGCGCGAGTGCGTCATGGCGATATCGGCCTGGCGGACAACTGGCCTCGCCTCCCTCTCGGCTCGTGCAGCCACCGCCGCCGTCGTCTCACGGCCGCACTCGCGCTCACAGGATCCAGAAGGGTCCGTGGGGTGCAGCTCCTGAGGTGGCTGCGCGGACTGCACCTGCATGCTCGGCCGCGGAGGCGGCGGCAGCAGCCATCGTGCATGTGATCGCCGCACAAAACTGCAGCAGGTTTGATGCTGATAAGCCCAGGCCCAAGGCTGCGAGCCCGCCGAGCCCTACGATGCTGAGCCACGCACCCAAATCATGGTGGGGCAACTCAGCAGAGCTTGAGGCCAAGATCCCAAGGCTGCTGCAGTCGGGAGCGGCGGCAGAGGCACGCGCGCTGCTCCAGGAGCTCGCGGAAGAGGACGCGCCTATCACCCTTTTTTATCTGGGCGTCGCCACGGGCCAGCTCGAAGGTGAGGCAGCCGCGTGTGGCCACTACGAGCGCGCGCTCAAGCAGCTGCCGCTGCTGCACGCGGCGCGCAACAACCTCATCCGCGGGCTCATGAGGCGTGGCAAACCGGCGGATCTCAAGCAGGCGCTCGAGCATGCAAAGCTTGCGGCCGGGCTGCAGCCCGACCTCGCGGAGATGCAGTACCAGCTGGGAGTGGTGCAGATGCAGCAAGCCGTCTATAGCGAGGCGGCGGCGGCGTTTGAGGCCGCGCTGCGCCTCGAAGCCACGCATCGCGGGGCGCTCATCAACGGGATCCACTGCCTGCAGCTGCTGCCTCCGGCCGACCGCAAGGGGCGAGAGCGGCTCGAGAAGATGGCGCACCTGGGCGTCGCTGCTGGGTTGTGGAGACACCCGATGCAGCGGCCGCCGCACCTCGTGCCCCAGCTCGCCTCTAAGCCCTGGCACGACCGCGCCGACTTTCCCTGGTGCTCACTGCTCGAGAGCCAATTTGCGGCGATCCGCGCCGAGGTCGAGGCGCTGCGCTCCTCCCAGCAGCAGCTCTTCATGAGCGTTGGAGGGCGGGCCGCGCATGACCACACGCTCGTCGCCGCTGGCAAGTGGACCGAGTTCCCGCTCTTTGGCAACGGCACCAAGTACACGGAGAATTGCGCGCGCTGCCCGGTGACCGCTGCCATCATGGAGCGCATCGCCCCGGCGATGGAGCTCGCCTTTGCTGGTGGCGGCGAGACCCTCTTCTCGACGCTCAATCCTGGGACGCACCTGCGGCCGCACTGCGGCTCGTCGAATACACGCCTCACCGCGCACCTGGGCATCCTCGTGCCGTCGGGCTGCTCGATTCGCGCCGGCAATGAGTGGCGCGAGTGGCGCGAGGGCGAGTGCCTCGTCTTTGACGACTCGTGGGAGCACGAGGTGCGCCATCTGGGCGACCGCGACCGCGTGGTCCTTCTCATCAACTTCTGGCACCCCGACCTGCTGCCTCATGAACGGCGCATCGACACGAATACGTTTGGCTATGAACCCATCTGAATGCAACATCTGTAGCTGCACTGGAAATGTACAGCCATACGAAGATGGCCGGACAAGCGTACACATTCGCACACCGGTTTTTACTCTCGAGCGTCGAGCTCGAGAGGACTGCCAGATCGCCCATGGCCCCATGGCCCTCAGCCTCACTCTCCAACCAAACCTCGATCAGCCGGCGTCCTTACTAGTATTTTGTGGTGTTGTGGTTACCGAAACGATTATGAACAAATCATGTACATGTGTCTCATTTCGAGTCCTGTGTTCTGGTACCGTTTTTGTGTGTATTCATTATGAACAAATAATTCACAGAGAGAACACAACCACAACTCTTCACAGCCAATGTTCATAACTCTTCACACTCGTTCAATGGATAGTCTCCTCTACATTGAAGGTGGGTGCGACGAGGGCGAGAGCGAGGACGACGACAGCGATGAAGTGAATGGAGATCACCCACCATCAGCCTCGACGGCCGGTCCTTCACAGATTGATTTTGCCTCTCTTTCTCGTGCTGGCTACAAGAGCGCAACGAATCTTACCGATACCGAAACATACAAGCGCCTCGATAAGGAAGCGAAGGAAACCAAGGAGGCTGAGACTGCCGCCGAGGCCGCCGAGGCCGAAGCAGAGCGCACGCGCAAGGAAGCGTGTGAACTTGCGCAACGCGAGCTGCTCGATGTGAAGAAAATCGATGAGCGAGTGGGTCATAAGAAGCGATACGCGGAGACAAAAGAAGATTTTCGAGATCGGGAGAAGCGAAAGCGTGCAGCTGGCCAACAGAGTCGTGAGGGCAGCTTCGTGGAAGAGGAGAAGCGTCGCATCCGTCACAGTGGCATCAACTTCGACTCATAACTCGTGAGGATGGCGCATGTGCCGTGTTCGGTCGTGGTCTGATTGGCCTTTCATGTGGGCTGGAGTAATCGCTGCCATGATACACTGCTTGTACACTGCAGAGCAACGCTTTCGGGCTTGCTAGGCCTCTGGAGCATAGGGTGGGGGTAGCTCTTTCCCGGAGGTTCCGTGACTTTCGGGCGCACGGATGGGCGTGCCTGCGTCTGCGGCGGACGCGCCGCGCGTCGTCGGCCGCGTCGCGCGGTGCGAGGTGCCACTGGGGCCGCCGTATACGATGAACTGAACTCAGCGGTACAAGCGACCCCCACCCGCTCCCACTTTTGGCGGGTAAGCGCTTACCCGGCCCACGCCGCGCGCCGGCACGTCGACACACCCACGTATTACACTGGACTACTGCGTCGCACCGCATGCCGAACAAAACTTCGCCCGTGAAGGTAGCTGCGCGCCGCACTCGATGCAAAACTTCGTCGTCGCCCGCACATCGTTGCTTGACGCCTCTGCGGCGACAGAGCTAGCCGCAACGTCTCCACCTGGCACGACAGCCGCCGGCGGCGTGCGTGCCCGATCTATCTCGCGGCTATTCCGGTTGTCGTCAGTGTCCACTGCGCTCGCCTTCCGCATGCTGCGTGCGCGACGTGCCGCGGTGGCTGCATCGACGAGCTCCGAGGCGTCGGCACATATGGCATCGGCAAAGTCATCTATGATCGCGGTCCCAAAATACCCCTGTGTATTCAGATCGCCTGCGGTTGCTGCGGCTGCCTCATTCAGCCAAATGGTCGTGGCGCCCGCCCGTCGTGCCGCCACAAGCTCTTTGAACTCCGAAGCGACGTGCACCCAACCCACGATTCCCTGCAAGCTGCACGTCGCTTCGCCCACGACGACACCCGCATCATCGACGCAGAGCGGGGCGCCGAGCCGTACGACTCGCTCTCCGGCGCTCTCAAGCGACTCGAGCAACTCGAGCGACAAGTCGGCAGTGAGTGCGGAGGTGATTGAGACCACCGACCGCGAAGTGGAGGAGGCGGCCGGTACCCGCAAGGCAGTCACTTCACACACGCACAATGCGAGCAGACCGCACAGCATTGTGCTTTGCCGTCGGCGCAGGACCATGAGGTCCATCTTGGGAGAGTGGATGAGGAATGGCGAGAGAAGCGCGAAAAGACCGTGAAAATGTCAGCGAAATCGAAGCGGGGACCCACGACTCGACCCTCGCAGGGTATGAATACACTTCTTCACACTAAGGCTCGCCTCGGAGGCTCGCCTCTGTCGGGGCTCTGCGGCGGAGCGCGGCCTGACAGGTCTTGCGCGACACTGTTGGATGTCGCGAGCTTCCTCCAAGCGCAGCCGTTCATGGGAGGTGGATGTCTCGCTCGACGAGCTAGCAGAGTGGGAGGCGCTCGACCTGTTCATGCCCCAGCTTGGGGACGGGGGCAGCGCCGAGTCGCTGGTCGCAGCTGCGCGCGGAAGCTGCAGCGGTGCAACTCAGTGTGATGCGGGGCCGGGGGCATCGCACCCAGCGGCTGGGCGCTCGACTCATGCGGCCCAGGCCGCAGCTGCTGCCCTGAGCGCAGCGCAGGGAAGGTATGCAGCAGCTGGCAGCAACACCGTCCCTCTGTTTGCCAACTTCGCCTCCACATCCTCTAGCACAGGAGCGAGCGCGCCGGCGCTCGCCAGTGCGTGCGATAATGCTGCAGCGCTAGCGCAGTCGCTGAGTGCCAGTTGGCGGCAGCCGCACCAACAGCAACATCAGCACCAGCAGCTCCAGCACCACCACCAGCAGCGCCTGCAACAACACGCGGCTGCCGCGCATGCAGCCGGCCCCAGCTTGGCTCAGATGCCAAAGCTTCAGGCGCTTCCCATGGAGAGGGGCGTGTCATGGGGAGGCGAGCTGCTGCCCTTCGTGATGGACGATGGTGACGGCCTCATGGACCCATCGATGCTTGATGGAGCCGGGGGCGGCGGAATGGACGGCATGGCGGAGGAAAGCTCCACTGGTAAGGGCGGAGGGCATAAGGCGCGCTTCGTGTGGACTGGAGAGCTTCACCGTCGGTTCGAGGCCGCTGTGAACACGCTGGGTATTGACCAGGCCAAGCCGCAGACCATCTCGCAGCTGATGAAATGCGAAGGCGAGGGCGCACCGACGCGACAGAACATCAAGTCGCACCTTCAAAAGTACCGGCTGCTCATGCAGAAGCGTTCGACGGGCCACGACCCTGCGGATGTCGCGGGCGGCTCGAGCGGAGCGAGCGAGGGCGCAACGGGGAGCGCGGGCTCCGTGCCTGCCGTAGACGCGGATGTACACAAGGAGCTGGAGCAGCATCTTGAGAAGCAGGAGATGAATCTGAGGATGCAGATGGAACTGCAGACGAAGCTGCATCGGCAGCTGCTCGTGCAGCGCCAGCTACAGCATCAACTCGAACACTGCTTCCCCTCGACCGGCGACATGGCCTGCCAGGACCGCCAGCGCTATCAGGCGACCGTGAGCCTGAAGAATTCTCTGCGCGAACGACTGACGAAGCACGTCATGGTGCAGCAGGTCCGTGTCGCCCTGACAGATGCCTCGTGCCCCCCTGCTTGCCACAGTAGCAGCCGACACTCATGTGGGATGCGTGTGCGTGTGTTGCAACAGGAGATGCTGCAACACCTCGATAAGCTCGTCAGCAACGAGGCGAGTAAGCACGAGGCCGCCGATGCCGCCAGTGCTGTCGAATAGGGCGAGGGCGACGAGCTAGAGGTGGAGCTGTGGAGCTGTGGAGCTCTACCTTGGAACTACAACTGTGCCATGCAAGAATGTGTGATTGGCATGCCACATGCATGGGCATGGAGGGGTCTGCATCTCTATCATCATGTTGCGCCACGTGCACAGGCCAGGCCTCTGGCCTTATACTTGTGGTCGTGGGTCACACGGCTGGGGCATGCATTGGCCGACATGATCATGTGCACCAACGTGGCGCGCATATGTGTGCGTGTAATGGCCTGCGAGCTGCGGTCTGGGGCCGATATTGCGCGCGCCGCCCGGGCACGATCGGCCGTCGGTGACGCGGCGGCCCGTTCTCAGCGACCGTGTGACTTCGGTGACGACTCGCGGTGCGGACGTGGTCGCACGGCCCTCGCATGAAAATTGAGTTTCGAAATCGCGCGGCAAATGTGCGCGTGACGCCAACTCGTCAATAAATGTGTAGAGCTGTCAGCTGAGTTGGCCTAAAGCCCGGGGGCATTCACGAAAACGACGATCGACGTTGGGCCGTCGTCATGCGGTTCAAGACGACAAGACCGCGATTTGGCGCGAAGTTCGAACCGGATTCGGAATACGGAAAGCGTACCAAAACGCGCGCCGCGCGGCCCGGCCGGTTAGATAAACGAAACGCGCGGGGACGTCCGGGCGCCCGCGCGCCGGGCCGAGGACCGCCTGGCGCAAGATTTCGTTTTCGACCTAGGGGGAGGGTTAACTTTGATTACTCAGGTAGTTACCCTATGTAAACCCTATGGTGGTTTCAACACAGTGGACCCGGGGCCGCGGGGGGGCGGGGGGCCGCGGGGCGCGCGGGCCGCACGTCCACGCGCCCCGGATGGGATGCGGATCGGCGGCGCGAGCCAGACCCGGACCGCCGGACCCCCGGCCACCGGCGGGCGGTGGCGCCACGACGGACTTCGACGGACCGGCACACGCATCGGCGCGCGATGCCGTTCCACTGAGATTCGGTATTTCGGTTGCGTCCGCCGGCGCACACATTACCAGCGTACGGCTTATACGCACGACATCGTTGGACGTTGCGTTGTCAAATATCATGCGTGAACCGATAGCACATTCTCCACCACACGCCTGATTTTGTCCGATTAAATATTAGCTTATATAGGGGCCCCGGGTTGTACACATGTTTTGGAGTACTCTTTGTCTTCTCTTTGTCCGCTCTTTCCCGCCAACGCGAAGACCGATGTACGCGGGATCAGCACGGTGCGTACTTCCGCGACCACGAGCTGAGTACAGAGCGTGGGCTTTGCGTCCCTCTGCGAGCAGTACCTCACAGATCTAGGAGGAGAAGCACCTGGGGACGCGGCGCTGAACTCACGCAGGCAAGACTACTACAGCGGCTGCGACTCCACACACCTGCGCCACTGGTGCGAGAGAGCAAGGGGGCGCACGACAAGTGAGGCGAGCGTCAGCGCCGATGGCAAGCGACGCTTGCCTCGCCAAGCAAACGAGTAGGCGTCGTCTCTCAGAAGGAGGTAGTGAGAGCGTTTGTCTTCAATCGTGCAGTCGGATGGTTGATCCAAAAGCGGTTCCTCATCACAGAGACGTGACGCGCGTGTGCAGCATAAGTTCGCAGCATCAGATGTGCGTGTGCGCGCGCACCTCTAGAGGCGAGTCGGCTAGCGCCATGCCCTGCTTTCATGAAGCGCGCGTTGCCTCGCGGAGAGCAATGACGCGGTGGGCGTCGCAACCATCCGTCGCCTCACCGGTGGCGAGGATGGCGAGGGAGCGTGAGGCAAGTCGGCGGCAGGTGGCGACGACACAAGCTGAGGGGAGACAGGTGACGAGGCAGCGGCACCTCCGCCCATCCCTGCAGCGGCAGAAGCGGCGCCACCGATCGCGAGAAGCACGACGAAGGCCGCGAGGCACTGCTTCTTCTGGCGATGGCGCCCCGGCGGTGGCGGCATCTCGGTGCCTACATCAAGCTCTGCACCGAGGATCTCGTCGGCGCCATCAGACCGAGGGCTGCGCGCTGAGGGCTGCGCGCCGCGCTCGACGTCCGAATCATCGGCAGGCGGGAGGGGGTCGTCTGAGCCCACCTTGCCGTAACCCTTGGCTTTGGAGATGCTCGGCAAACCACCCTTTGCCGGTGGTTTGCCTGTGCTGAAGCCGGACCGCGCGCTGTTCTTGCCCTGCACCTCGTTCCGAATGGTGACGATCTGCCTTCGCGTAGTCTCTATGAACTCCTTGCGCGCGTTCATGTCTCCTTCGTCGAGTTGAAATTTGATGCGATTGCCCTCCACAATGCTCACCGTGTCCTCCAGGTCCTGCAGATCCCACTCAATGGCACGCAGGCCGGAGAGCAGCTCAGAGCTCGTCCACTCGAAGTTGTCACTCTTGCTGTCGAGCGACAGCCATTTTGTGTGCAGCTCCACCACTACCCGGACCGAGTTCTCCACCTCCTCGCGGACGGCGAGATACGGGTCTTGCATTGTGCACTTGCGCGGTCCGTGCGCGCGCTCCTTGAGCGCATCACGTACCGATGCAGAAGCGAGGTCGGAGGTGTTCAACACAACGCGTCTACTATTCATCATGTGTGAAGAAATACATGAAGAACAATCACGACGCTTTCGCTCCGGGGCCAGGTCGAAGTCTTGGGTGTCGAGCTTGGGATACAAGAACATGTCAGGTAAAAAGATTGCAAGTGGCTGCGACACGTACACATCGCACACGCGCGGAGGGCACGCAACCACCAACGGCCGCAGCGGACACGAGAATACAACACATACATATCACACTACAAAACGTCGAACGGCCGCCACAGGCACAGCTGGGCCGCGCCCGGGATCTCGATGCGCGGGAGCTTCTACGCGGACTCGCCGGCGCGCCTCACTCGCACGCAACGAGACCCCGACAACGCTCACACGACGCGCACGCCCGTCCATCCCATCCCAGCCTCGACCAAACCTAATCGCGGCACGTGCAGCTCTGCCATGAGCATCCCGTCCGCGCTCGTCATGCCAGCCCGATGTTGCGCACCATCCACTCGCCCTCCCCGCGTCGCCTGACCTCCTCAACGGGCGAGCGCCCGCGGTCGCTGCCCACCCGCCGCTCAAAAGCCGGGCGGGAAGTTATCGACCTGGCCTGTCTCGGAGACAGCCCTTCCCATGGTGTTGTAATCGATCTTGACGCGCAGGACGATGGGCTTCTGGCCGTGCATCGAGTTTGCCAATTGGAAGAGCTGCTTGACCGATCCGCTGCTGCCGGCCGTAACGGTCGTGCTGCTTGGGGGTTTCATTTGCAGCTGCATGTACTTGGGCACCGCCACCTGGAAGTTCAGCCCCTCCATGTCACCACCCGTCGAGTTGTTGAACGTCGCTTCGACTCTCGTCACCGAAGGGTTGGACGGATCCTTGGTCGCCATGAACATGATTTGCAAGCCGTCCTTGGACCACGCCTGAAAGCTGCCCGGCGGCGCCGCAGGCGCCGCGCCCATGCTCATTGCAGGGCCCCCCATCATCGCCATCATCGCGTCCATACCCGCGGGCGCCGCGGGCGCCGGCGCGGGCGAGCCACCGAGCAAACCGAGGAGGTCGTCCATGCCGCCGCCCATTCCAGGCGGCGGCGCAGGTGCCGCCGCGAATCCCATCGGAGCCGCGGAAGCTGCAGGAGCGGGAGCGCCGCCCATAAGGTCAGCGAGCAGGTCCATGTCGCCTGAAGGCGCCGCGGGCGCAGCCGGCGCCGCCGCGACCGAGGCCTTGGGCCTTGACTTGGAGGGCGATTCGCTGCCATCGCCGCCGGCGGCGAGGGCGGCCTCTGCCTTTTTGCTCGGATTGCGCTCCTTCTTAGTGAAGGCGGGCATGTGCTCGAGCACGTCGCCGCAGATCGAGGTCAACTGGAGCAACGAGGCGTACTCGACAGAGCGCTGCTGCAGCTCGAGGCTCATCGAGGTCGAGTAGTGCGCGAGCTGCTTGTGAATCATCGCGTGCGCGGGCGTGCCAGCCGGGAAGCGTGACGTGAGCTTCATGAGCGCGTTGATCGTGTACTCTTTGGTGACCATGTCGGCGACGGGGGAGCGCAGCACGCCGGCGAGCAGTTGGACCACCGTGTTTGGCTCGGGTGGCTCGGCCGGCGCCTCGCCGCCGGGGGGGGGCGGCTGCGAGATGAGCAGCTCACCGTACTCGCCCACGCACCAGACAGCCAACTGCAGCAGCACCGGCTGCGTCGTCCTCGCGGCGAGCGTGGCGTAGAGCTTGTGCGTCGCGTACGCCTGCAGGTCCGGGTTGCTCGTGATGAGCGCAATCAGCGAGCAGACCGTCTCCTCCGAGGTGAAGGACGTCGAGACGAGCAGTGTCTGGATGATCGTATCGACGTGCCACTCCTTGTCGGTTGCGTACTTCTCGACGACGTGGCAGATGCGCTGCGTGAGCTCGTCCTTGAACTCCACGTCACACGCCATCAGGTACGAGAGCAGCTCCTTGACGAGCACCTTGACGTTGGCCTCGTTGACGAGTGCGTACACGAGCTCGAGCGCGCGCTGCCGGATGGACGAGTCATTGTCCTTGAGGCAGTCCACGATCGTGTTGCGGTGTCGCTGCACCGCCTGCGCGTCCTGTCCCACGACCTTGTGCAGCGTGTTGAGGGCCACGTACCGGATGTTGTTATCGCGGTTGATGAGGAAGCGGCCAAGGATGTTAATGGCGAGCACGCGCAGGCCCGACTCGACCTCGATGGCCATGATCGTAAGCACGCACTCGTACAGGATCGCGTTGCCCGCATTCTTGGCGCTCTCCGTGTTGGTCGCCACCTGCGCGAGGATGTCGTTCATCTGGTCCGAGGTTTCGGCGTGGCGCGTGCCAAGGATGCGCAGCATGCGCAGGATCTCGACCTGCAGGAAGGGATCGACGATGCCGTGCACGTCGTGCTCGGGGGCATAGCCCGAGAGCACGAGGTTCTTCAGCGCCGCGATCAGCGTCGCCGTGTGCCGCCGCAGCTGGTCGACCATGCCCGGCTCGATGATACACATCTCGCGCATGAGTTTCAGCGACGTCAGCAGCACCGCATGGTTGCGCGATCCGAGCAGCGTGCCCACGCGGTCGACGTACGTGTCCACGAGCTCGGGGCACTTGCGCAGAATGCGGATCGAGCAGAGCGCGGCCTTCTTCGCAACGAAGGGGTTGGAGCCCACCATGAGCTTCTCAACCTCGGGTGAAAGGTCGCGGCAAATCTCAGCCGAGGAGATGTTGCCGATCGAGCAGCAAGCGAGACCGGCGATGTACTGGTTCTGCGCTTGCAGGTCGTTCTTGAGCGAATTTTCCACGAGCATGAGCACCTCCTGCCGCTCATCGAGCAGAATCATCAGCCCGAGGTAGCCGATGCGCTTCTCCAAAAACTTGTTGCCGGCTATCAGCTTCAGGCACTCCATCTGCCCCCAATGCGTCGGGTAGCCCAGCATGTGGATGAAGAGGAGCTTGGCCACGTTGCGGTGGCGCAGCTCGTTGCTCTCCTCCTTGAATGCCGTGCGGATCGACGCGCATTCCTTGTGGATGCACGCGCGCTCGTCGGCTTGCGTCTTGCAAGCACGAACATTGCGAATCAGCTCTCGCAGCCGGATGGACATGGCGTGCGGGCGGCCTCCGTTGGGCGGCGGCTAGGGCACCTGCGCAGGGAACCGTGCCGCGAGCGCGAGCGCGTCAGCCGTCGACGCGCCGAGGCGAGGCAAGCACCCGCAGGCATGCATCACACGTCGCAGAGACACGAAAAGGAGAGTGCAGAGCAGCCAGGTGTCCGCGGCGCGAGCGCGCCGGCAGGGGTGCGGCCAAGTAGCCAGCGAGGCGAGGTGCGGTCTGCAGGGACGTCTGAGGCCGTGATGCGCCTGGATCGGCAGCGTGTGCCACGAGTTGCGCCGCTGAGCCATTCGGGGAGCGCACCCTCTTAGGCACTTCGCAGACACAGAAAGCGCGAGTGTGAAGAACTCTGTGATTGAACTCAAAGGGAAAACTTTTAGGAGCCGCCGGTGCGCGCTTGTTTTTTGCTTCTCATGGTTCTCAAAAGGCGCGAGCGCGAGCTTCCAATTATAGCGCGGATTGCGCACATGCTGTCTTACCCAGCAGCCGCAGCGCGCACCGCGCTCGCGCTGATCGTGTCCGAGGCGCGGGTGGGCCGCACGGTCGGTGGCGAGGGTGGCGGTGTTGTGCGCGCGCCCGGCGGCTACGAGGCCATCGAGCGATCGGCGAGCGAGGCGCTGCTCGATATCTTCACACGCTACATGCGCTCCATCGGCACAGCCTCTCGTCTGGCAGCCGAGCACGCAGGCCGCGCGGAATCCAATCTCGCGGACATGCTCGTCGGCCTCGACTCCGTGCGTGCCGCGCCGCCCCACGAGCTGCTCGCCTTCCTCAACGAGGAGGCGTCTGAGGTCGCCTTCCCGGGCAACTTTGCCGCCTTTCCGGTGCCACGGCTGCCGCCTCATCTTCCGGCGACGTCGACCAACGCCGCCGTTGCCCCGGCGGGTGCAGCCGCAAACGCCGCCGCCGCCGCCGCCGCCGCGCCGTCGGCAGCAGGCGCAGCGGCCGCTGCGCCGCCGCCACCACCGACGCCCAAGCACGAGGAGGTGCGGCCCGCGTACGTACCCGACTTCCTACCGCCCTTCCCCGAGAAGCGCACGTACGTGCGCACCGCGATGCACGCCGTGCGGGAGAACGACGCGCCCGCGGCCAAAAAGCGGCGCTCGAAGCACAAGCGCCAGGCGCAGGACTCGCTGCTCGCGCTCACGGAGGCCATGGCCTGTCGCACAGACGGTGATGACGGGACGGCGTCCCTGTCCGGGCCGGCGCCTCCGCCGCTGCCGGCGCTACCCGCCGACGATGACGAGGGCGCGAACGGCGATGCCGCCACAGCCGGCGACGAGGTGGCGGCGGTGCTGCGCGGCGTGCCCGATGGGCTAGCGACAGGCATCCCGGCCGTGCTCCAGAGCTCTGCCAAGCTCGAGTGCTCTGGTCTGCAGTCACCGACCGTGCAGCCCGCCGCCGTGGCCGGCGGCGAACCGATCGGCGCGGCTGCAGCAGTCACGGCCAATCCGCGTCAGGCGGCCATCCTCGGTCTCAAGCACCTGCACGGCCTTGACGGCATCGATGAGGGCAGGAGCGGTGGCCACGATGATTGAATGCCCCGCATGCTTGCCGGCGCCATCTTCCATCCGCACAATGCGACGTGGCATGGGCTGTCGAAGGGTGGCTGAGAGCTGCCTGTGGCGCGTGGGCGATACCGCCGATCCGACTCGACCGCGCTCAGGCTCAGCAGCGGGTAGCGGCAGGCACGCCACCGAGACACGGTGCGTGCACCGCACCCTCCACCCCCAGGCGCCCCTGCCACCCCTCTCACGCGCGAGTCGCGTAGTGTCTCTTGGAAGCGTAAACACTGTTTATTTTAGTAAAGCTCATGATGCGTGTGCGTGTGCACGCGCTCGCTGATCCTTAAAATGCTGCACGCCCCACTTTCGCATCGCTTGAAGAGCAGTGCCAAGAACACACCATTTAGCAGTGAGCCACAGTGTGCGGCCGAGCGTATTCTCCGGCATCAGCGCCTCGGGCAACGCGCTGCGAAGGGCCATGGGTGCAAGGCCGATCAGGAAGCTCAGTGCACCAAAACTCAATCCGATGCGCAGCTTCACAGGTACTGCTGACACCGCATCCTGAACTCGTTGGTAATATGATTGGCCGTCCGCTTCACTCGCTTTTGAGTGATGCTCGGTGATGGCGGCGCGGATCTTCTGTCGAGTTATGATGGCTTTCGTAACACGCACGCCGAATGCGGCTAGGCCAACTAACACGATCATCAAGCCCGTACTATCGAGCATTTCTCCGACGATCGCTGGGTCACGTCTCGAGCGATTCACATCTCGAGATTCAACGGATGCTCATAAGTACGGCGAGCTGGAGGGAACCGTGCCTAAATGTACAAGGCGCCTTGCGAACTCGCTGTCCGGAAACTGAAATCTGTCTTGACGAAACGCGCTGATCGTCATGCAGAGGGCCACCCTGTTTCTTCACCTCACCGTCGCCGTGTCAATCGCCGCGGCCGCACGTTTCGAGCTCACGTGCTACCTGGCACCCATAGACGCGGCTGGCCTCGACCGGCTGTTTTGGGCCGTATCAACGCCAGGCAATCCCGAGTATCTGCGCTTTCGCAAAAATGTGAGCACTATCGCAGCGCTCGCAGGCGGCACCGCAGAGAGTGTGGCAGCAGCGAGCGCGTGGCTGAGAGCGCACGGAGGCAAGAACATCACAGTCGCGCCGATGCGCCATCTTGTCACGGCCGGCTTTGATGAAAGCGCGCTTCTGGACGATGCGGCCAAGTGGAGCCCAAGAGGACTGCCTCGCTCCAGCCGCCCATCTGGCACCGCCATTGTGGCGCGCCGTGACTTCAATAGGCCAACGCTTGGCGCCTCGCGCCCACAGATGCGCGCAGCGGCGCCAGGCGGCTACTCGGTCGCCAATCAGAAGCAGGCATACGGCATCCCCATCGATCTGGCCGCTTCCAACAAGGAGACGCTGCAGATGGTCTGGGGGCCTGGTACCTTCGGCTATTCCCCGAGCGAGCTCGCGAGCTTTGCGAAGCGCGAATGCCCTGGGATGAACCTGGACAAGATCAGCTTTGACACTCTAAACCACGGCACGCCAGGCGGCGACAATTTTGGCGAGGGCTCACTCGACATCTCGATGATTGCCTCGTTTGGCATGAATATCAGCACGCTCGTTTCGAACACGAACACGTCCATGTCTACGGAGGAGGGTGACGGATTCGGCCTTGCGTTCCTCGATTTCCTGACGGAGCTCGCGTCGCGGAAGACGGTGCCCCACGTCCTGAGCCTCTCGCTAGGCAGCCTGTCCGCGTACTCGTGCGAGCTGCTCTGCACGAAGGCGGTCGAGACGGGTGAGGTGACGTTGAGCGAGTGCCAGGCGTACCTGCAGACCCAGCGCCAGGTGTGCATGTTCCAGTCGACCGCTCAGGCTGCTGCAATCAACACCGCGCTCATGGCGGTGGGGCTGCGAGGTACCTCAGTCTTCGGCTCGTCGGGCGACGGAGGCAGCCACTGGTCCTTCGGGCCCTTCCACGGGGAAGGTCAGATGCCGCGGATCCTGAACCAGATTGGCTGCGAGTATCAATTTCCGGTGTTCCCTACATCCTCGCCATACATCGTGAGCGTTGGCGGGACTGATTGGAAGAATGGCGATCCGAAGAAGCCAAAAATGTGGTCGGGCTCAGGCGGCGGCTTCTCGTGGCAGTTTGCGCAACCGGCGCACCAGCAGGCGACTGTGGAGCGCTACCTGACTACGACCGCCGACCTACCGGCGAGTTCGTCGTTCAACGCTTCTGGCCGCGCATATCCGGACATATCGGCGGTGGCTGTCGAGGGCACCTCGCAGTCGTCGCCGACCTTCGCCGGCCTCTTCTCCATGATCGTGGACATGCGTTTGAACGCCGGCCTCGCACCTTTGGGCTTCCTTGGCCCGCGCATCTGGTCCGTTGCCCAGGCCTTCCCAGGCGAGGCGTTTGAGGACGTGACGGAGGGCAACTCGAAGACCAGCTGCCCCACGGGCTTTCCAGCCACCAAGGGCTGGGATCCAACCACTGGCTGGGGCCGCCCCATCTGGGCTGGCATGGTGAAGCACTTTGCATCCGACTCGCATTCAATTGGCTATGTTTGACGTCGCGTCGCGTACTCGTGCGCGGCTCGCTGCTGCGTGCTGGCACTAAGTGATTTCAGTGTAAAAGTGGTTTCAGAGGCTACGGTTTGAAACGACGACGATATTCGCAATTTTGGATAAACCGATAGTCGATACGCCACGATAACGTTAACGAGTTGCGCCAACCGAACGGATACGGATCGCCCGTCGCCGCGTTCCCGGGTCGTCCGCCCGGCCCCGCACCGGCACCGCGCGCCGCACCCGTCGTCCGACCCGCGGCGGCGGCGCGCGCGGCCGCGGGGTCCGGTCCCGCGGTGACGCGGCCACTCCGGGGCCTCCCTGGGGTGTGGCCGCCGCGGATTCGCGATCGGTGCGCGCGGTGTGTGACGTGTGTGGCACCTTGTCAGCACCGGCACCCGCACGGCGGGATAGGCAAAACGCGGATAATTCCTAGATCATCATTTCCGGGAATCGCACTGCGGGGTACAGGAACACACGCGACAATCATGCCCGCGCCCCACCGCCGCGCCGTCATTGAACATTCTCCTGGACACGGGCGTCGACGGGCGCCCCCATGAGGCCTGACTTGTCCCCCTCCCCGCCCCGCATGCGCTGCGACAGCAGTGTGCGAAACACGACACGACACGTGGGTCTCGAGAAGGGTCCGTCCATAGAGCCCGCCTCCCGTCTGGCACCCACACGCCCATCCCGCCACGGCCCAGCTCGCCACTGTCACACCGTCCTTCAAGCAGCTCAGCGCCGCCTTCAGGCTGAAGTTCAGCGCCGAGTGCCGAAGCCGAGGCCGAGATTATGGGCTGAGACCGCACGAGTCATGCCAGCCCCTTGAGTCATGCCGGCGGCTGGCGGCCCTTGCGGCGTCCCTGGCCGCCCGTTGCCATTCATTAAATTGGCGAGCTTCGAGGCCGAGCGCGGCGACGTCATGGCACCAGGGGCGCCCAATGGTGGGGGCACGGCAGGGGCTGCTACTCCAGACGAGGGACGCCCGGCAGCGGCGCTTGCCGGTCGTTGCATGTAATTGGCGGCGTATGGGGGCACCACCGGCGCCGGGGCTGCCCGCGGCGAGGAGGCAGGCGAGGCGCCTAAGTGCAGCCGTGCGGCCGCCGCGGCGCGTGCAGCCTCCACCTCGAGCTTGCTGCAGGCGTGGCCGGCGCGGTACCGCTCACGCACCGCGGCGGCCTCAGCCTCAGCGGCGGCGGCGATGCGATCGCGCGGCGTGCTAGGGGGGCCAGTGGCGGCCCCGGGGGCGGCGGTGGCGGCGTTGGTCGGATCGATTGGCATATCGGAGGGCGAGTCGAAGGCCCTGAGCCACTTGGAGGCGCGCACCTCGGCCGCGGAGATGCGGTTGGCCGACGATTTGTTCAGCAGCTTTTCGAGCAACTCGCGGCATGCGGGCGAGAGGTGCGAGGGGATGCGCGGCGGCGCGGCGGTGATGTTGCGGCGTAGCTCGTCCATGTTCTTGCCCCAGAAGGGGTAGGCGCCCCCCGAGAGCAGGTTGTAGAGCAGAACGCCGAGCGCCCACACGTCGGCGGGGCCACCCTTGTGCGCGCGCTGCGTCGCCACCTCCGGTGCCATGTACGCGGGCGTGCCCTGCACCGACATCAGGAAGGTATCAGCCCCCACTTCGCGCGCCGCGCCGAAGTCGACGAGTCGCGCATTGCCCTCGGCATCGAGCACCACGTTCTCGAGCTTGATGTCGCGGTGGGTGATACCCTCGCCGTGCAGGTACACGACCGCGTCCACAATCTGCCGAAAGTAGTTGGCCGCCTCCGCCTCCGTCAGAGGCCGGCCGAGCTTCTTGACGTGAGCTTCAAGAGTGCCGCCCGGCGCGTATTCCATCTCGAGCTCAGTGCATCCAATCTTTCGACGCGCGAGCGTAGGCGCGATGATGTTCTCGTGCTGGATGCGCCCGGCGAGTCGCTCCTCGTTGAGCATGTGCTTGGCGACCGCCTTCTCCGCGCGTGCCTCCTTGTGGTCGTACGTCTTGACCGCGATGATCTGCCCATCGCGCCCGTGGGTCATGCGCACGCGCGCGAAGACTCCCTTGCCCAGCTGCGCGTTGGCCGGGTCGATGGGCTGCGGCGGTGCGTGCTTCGGCTGCAGCGGCACATTCGACTCGGGCGGCGGCGGCGGCAGCGGCGCTGGCGCCGCAGGCACCAATGCAGGTGGCGGCGGTGGCGGTGCGTGCGCGAATGCGGCGGGAGCGGGGGGCGGCGCCACGGGGGGCGCCGCCGCGGGGGGCGCGGCCAGCAGCATGGGCCGCTCGGTCGCCACCGCCATCGGCGCTGCCGGCAAGTTCTGGACGCGTTCGGCAGGAGCCGCAGGCGCCGCCCGCGAGGCCTCATCTGCGGCCACCCTCGAGGCCCCATCTGCGGCTGTCCTCGATGGGTCGTCGGCGCTCCCTCGAGGGGTAAGGCTGCTCACAGTGTAGATGCCCGAGAGCTGCTGCGACTGCCGTGGTTGCTGAGACTGCTGCCACTGCTGTTGCCGCACCTGCTGTGCGAGAAGCAGCTGCTGCACCGACATCGGCGGCGCGTTTTGTTGCATCGTTGGCTGCTGCGGCGGCGCTGGCGGTGGCGGCTGAGGCTGCGACTGCTGGTGCTGGTGCTGGTGCTGGTGCTGCTGGTGCTGCTGGTGCTGGTGCTGCTGCGCGTGCTGCGCGTACTGCGGCGTCTGCGGCGTCTGCGGGCGCGTGAAGCAAGAGGGCGACGGCGGGGGAAAAGCGCCGGCGCCCTGGTACAGCAGCGCGCCCACCGAGTCGGGAGGCTGGCCAAGCCTGTTGGTTGCCGCCCCATGCGCACGCAATGTTGGCACCGCCATCTGCTGCGATGGCGCGGCGTGGACGCCATTTTCAAAGGTCGTGGGCGGTTGTACGACCGTATTGCCCGTGCCGTGGCGCGTGATCCTCGCCTCAGCGGCATCGCGCTTCGAGACAGGCGCGGTGAAAACCTTTCCAACACCGCCAGCAATGAAGGCGCCCCCCGATGGGCCCGTCGCTGGCCGAGCGGCAGGTGCCGCGGGCTTTGAGGCCATCCCTGAACCGTAGATGCTACTGCGTGACCCGCAAGTGACGCCCGAACCTGGATTGAGCGGCATGGTCTGCCGACACTGCCGTTGGTGGGAAAACTGTGTTCGAACTTTCCTTCGACTTTACCAAATGCCTGTATACAAATACCCAACCTTAAGACCGAAGTCAGGATGCGAATTGAGGCGAAACAACTTTTCCGTCATTCGCTTCAACTTTCGCTTCTTCCTCCGCTTCCTCGGCAATCTCGCTCGCACGCCGAAGTGGCGGCCCCCTGCTGTCACCCCATTCTCTCGCGTCTCCAACATATAATGCAAAGCATGAAAACGCTATGGACGTTCCTCGCACTTGTGGCGCAGACGCAGCTGACGCGGGCCGAAAGCGCTGTGGACTCCCTCCGGAGCGCAGCAAACAGCGTGCCCTCCCTCGAGCAATGCTCGGGCAGCATGTGCGGGCTGCGGTTTGGCCCGCCACGGCCGCAGCTGCCGCTGCAGCGCAGCCCCCAGCTCATGCACCTGCAGGGGCTCGCTCGCACCCTCAAGCTGCAGGGCGGCCACGTCGGAGGCGCGCTCGAGTCCATGAAGGTGCCGCTCGCATTCATCGGCTGGTATGTTTTGTCGATTGTTTACTCGCTGCTCAACAAGGAGGTTCTGAACGTGTGGCAGTTCCCGGTAGTCTTTTCGGCCGTGCAGCTGCTCGTAGGCGCGCTGTGGATCGGCGCGCTGTGGATGCCGCTGCCCACATTCGGACTCAAGGCCCGCCGCTTTGCACCCGTGCGCGAGCCACCGCGCCTGACACGGGCCGAGCTGAGTCAGGTGAGCATCGTCGCGCTGTGGCTTGCGCTCGGCCACGTCCTGTCGACGGTCTCACCCGCGTATGGCACCGTCGCCTTCACCAACGTCGTCAAGACGCTCGAGCCTCTCTTCACATGCTTCTTCTCGGCCATCTTCCTCAAGCAGGTCTTTTCGGTGCCGGTGTACTTGTCGCTCGTGCCGGTCATCTTCGGCGTGGCGCTCGCATCCGCCAACGAGGTCTCCTTCTCGATGATCTCGCTCATCTCGGGGCTGCTCTCCAACGTGTGCTTCGCCCTGCGCGCCATCTCGGCAAAGCGAGTCATGGGCAAGAAAGTTGGAGACAACCTCGACGCGCAGAACCTCTACGGCGTGCTCACGATCGTCGCGCTCGTCGCCATCGTGCCGCTCGCGCTGCTCGCTGAGGGACGCACCATCGTTGCGGGCACGCTCGCGACCGTCGAGAAGGTCGGCCTGCAGCGCTTCCTGCGCATGCTGCTCTACTCGGGCCTGTCGCACTACACGTACAACGAGTGTGCCTTCCTCGCACTCGACTCTATCCACCCCGTCACGCACGCAGTGGCGAACACGATCAAGCGCGTCGCCGTCATCGTCCTCTCAGTCCTGTACTTTCGCAACCCGCTCACGCTCACGGGCGCACTCGGCTCAGCGATCGCCATCGTCGGCGTCATGCTGTACTCGATCGCAAAGGCGACCGACAAACCGCCGCCAACGACGCTCGCGACAGCCGCCAAGGGACGCCCATCGAGCCGAAGCGAGCCCAAGAAGCGAGTCTGAGACGCAGGAACAGCAGCGGGCGGACCTCGCGAACTTCTGTCTGTAGATGACCACAGACGATCGTGGGTTCGTGGCGGACATGGAGGCGGACCGCGATCGCTTGTGTCCTATCGAGTCCATTTTTGCGTGCTTATCTGTGAAGGCGCGATGGCGGCGTCGGTTGGGTCGCGCATGATTTGTGGAGACTGTAATGGCGTGCTGGGACGCCCAGAGAGGGCTTTCTGCAGTTCGCGAAGTAGCCACTCTTCGGAAGTAGTCATCTCGGCGATTTCGGGCAACTTGGAGATCGCCATCAACTCCTCCGACGCTCTTGTGGCTCGTGTCCGTAGACGACAGTCTCCCTCGACGGAGCCGCGACAGATATGAATGCAATGCGCGGGGTGCTGTCGACGGCGCTATGGCTCACGTGCACTGCCGCGCTCACTCAGCAGCCGCTCCGCCCTGGAACGTTGCATCTCCATGCACCCGCTCCACGCCATCCACTTGCGAAGAGCAGTGCGAGCGCCATTGCAGTGCTAATGAACGCCAACCAGCCACGCACCTCAAAGTCGAGCAGAAGCAGCAGCAGCGCTGAGCCGCCGGCCGCCGGCAAGCCGAGACGGCTGCGTGCGCTGGCGAGCGATCTGCAGAAGATCCCCGCGTCCACCGATGTCACTGCCTTGGGTGAGATGCTCGCACCATACAACCTCGTGCAGAACAATTTCACGACGCTCTTGCACACCTTTAAGAAGCGGCAAAAGTGGCGGGTGGCCAGCCTGCTCGCAGATTGGGCCGAGACGCCCGGCTGCTCGGTGCGGCTCACCGCGACGCACTACAACCTGCTGATGGCGGCGTGCGTGAAGCGCGCGCCCAAGCGTGCACTCCAGATGCTTGCGCGCATGCGCGTGCTCGGCATCTCGACCAACGTCGTGACACACAACACGGCGATGTCGGCCGCCCTCGCGCTCGACGACCCGCGCGGCGCACTCAAGATGTTTGAGGAGATGCGCTCGCTCGGCATCGCGCCGACAACCATCTCATACAACACGGCCATCTCGGCTTGCGCGCGATGCGTGGACGGTGAGCTCGCACTCTCGCTCTTTCGCGACATGGAAGCGAGCGGGCTCGAGCGAAATACGGTCACGTACACGGGGCTCATCCACGCGTGCGCGGAGTCGATGCAGCTCGATAAGGCGATGGCGCTCTTTACGTACATGGACGTTGTCGGCATCGAGCGCAACCTCGTCACGTACTCGGTCGCCATCAACGCATGCACGCGCAACGGCCAGTGGGAGCTTGGGCTGCAGCTGCTGCACGAGATGGCGCGAAAGGGCATCCAACCCGACACGGTCGTCTTCAACGCAGCGATCACCGCGTGCGAGAAAGGGCACGCATGGGATACAGCCCTCCGGCTGATGGCGCAGATGCGCCAGATGGGCCTGAAGCCCACAGCGGTCACCTACGGCGCTGCCATCTCCGCGTGCCAAAAGGGAAAGCAGTGGCAGAAGGCGCTGGCGCTGCTCGCGCAGATGTCGGAGGAGAAGGTGAAGCCGAACACCATCGTATACTCGGCCGCCATCTCCGCGTGCGGCGCGGCGGGCGAGTGGGAGGCGGCCCTCGGACTTCTCCAGCAGATGGACACGCTGCGCATCCCGCGCAACACCATCTGCTACAACGCGGCCATCCAGGCGTGCGCCAATGGCCTCGCGTGGCAGCACGCGCTGAGCCTCTTTGACAGCATGAAGGCCGAGGGCGTCGAGCGCGATAGGGTGACGCATAACGCCGTCGTCCGCGCATGCGAGCGCGCCGGCCGGTATCAGGAAGCATTCGACGTGCGCATGAAAGCAGCGGCGCTGAACGGCGGCGCGGGCGGCGGCGCGGGCGGCGGCGCGGGTGGCGGCGCGGGCGGCAGCGACGCGATGGAGGAGGAGGAGGAGGAAGAGGAGGAGGAGGAGGACGAGGAGTGGCATAGCAGCAACGCTGCGGCCGACGACGGCAGGCAGCTGCTAAGGGACGAACGCTGATGGTCTGAGCACAGTGTTGAAACACCATAGGGTAACTACCTGTGTAGTGAAACCCTCCCCTAAGGTCAAAATCTCACGCACCACAGGTTCGAGGTTGAAACAACGCACCGGGGGCGCACTCCAAGGACCATGTCCATAGCGGTACGGTACGGTAGAACCGCGTTGATAACCATGGTTAATCGACAACGAGTTATAACCGTCCGCGTGCGGTGCGGCGTATATTACGATACGTGAC
Organism: Chrysochromulina parva; assembly: GCA_002887195.1. Taxonomy (NCBI): domain Eukaryota; phylum Haptophyta; order Prymnesiales; family Chrysochromulinaceae; genus Chrysochromulina; species Chrysochromulina parva. Next base: position 32,948 of record PJAB01000167.1, read on the forward strand.
CGCTCGAGCGCAGTGACCCCTCCCGCCTAAGGTCAAATATCGCGTGACATGGTGGTGTCCACAGCCAAACTAATCTCGTTCGCACCTGAGTCGGCTGTTGACGTCGCCCTTCCCTCCGCCAGACCGCAACACATCCATGGAGGCCACCGGCCACCGCTGACACTTGACACCACTCCCCAGCACCCCAGGTCGGCCCTCGGCCGGCCGCGCCTCAAGCGCCCCTTGAGCACCTCGTGCGAATCGCCGCCAAAGATCTTTTCGGCAACGCAGATGCGGCAGTATCAGCTGAGCGCCCGCACGGACGCGCTGCTTCAACCGGGCTGCGCGACGTCGACTGGCTGCTTGGGGGTGGTCTCGTGACGGGCGAGGTGAGAGATCTTTGGAGGGCCTAGTGGATATGCCACGTGGAGATACGCCAATCGGCGAACGGCTGTCTCGTCTGATCGTGAACCCCGCGACAGCCACGGGTGACCTGCGCAAGGTGCAGCAATAGGCGCGCGCCGCTCTGTCGACGGACGCACCCGCCGACGCTCCTCCATCGCTGGTCGTCAAGGCTGCATTCGAAATTGAGGATGCGTCGCGCTGGGCGGCGGTCTGTGCCCTCACGGGGGCCCCTCATTGTACGTGGCACAGTCGACGGGAAGCATCCTTGGCGAGGTGGGCAAGCATTTTTCTGCAAGCGGCATGCCGCACCGGGAGCCTGGCAGCGTCGCGGGGCGATTTGCGCTGCCAGAAGAGGTCGATGCCATCCCTTGCGCGACAGGCTCAGAAAACAATCTCGTTGCTGGGACCAGCGCGTCTGCCACACATTTCATTTCGCGGGCACTGTGATACCGTACTCATTCAGCTGCTTGTCCTTTCGCTGGAGCTCAAGGCGAGCTGTGGCTAGCAGCACGCATGCGCGATGCATCAGGTCTCTGAGCGCCGCGCGTGATGCTCGCTCCTCGGACTGTAAGGCCTGCAGCTGGGCCTCAAGCGCTTCGCGCTCATTGACGACCTCCGTCAGCCGCCCACGTAGCTCGATGGCCGATGGTAGCTGCTTTGGAGCCGCGTCGAGGTCACCGTAGAGGTCGTCGAGGTCCATGTTGCGCGCGCACGTGAGCGAAGAGTCGCATGTGTCTGCACAGCGATCAAGGCTGTGAAACGCTGACTCTTTTTCCGTTTTTCGTGCCCGTCATGCCTTTTTCGTTGAATGTTTTGGGGGGGCAGCTCGAAGAATGTTAAACTAGCAAGGCCAGACGCCACAGGTCCGCGTCCGGCCCCAGAGGGCACAGCGCTCTCGAGATGATTATCTCAATATCTCGTGAGATATTTTACCAATTATCCCTTGCCAATTATGCAACAATTGTATTGTACTTGGCATGCAGCAACGCATGCAAAACGGCATGTTCGCGGGAGTAAAGAAAAGCATCGCGGCTCGTCGCACTTCGGGCAGGTGGCGACGAAGAACGAGTGGAGAACAGCAACAACAACAATCATAAAGACCGTGGAGGTCCGAGCGAAGCGGCGCAAGTAAGCGAAGGTTCTTTTCCTTTGCCCACTCGCCGTACAGCTCAATCAAGACTCAACCGTTCACGACCGCTGTAGTATTCCTTGCCGTCATATTCCTCGACGGCCACTGAGGATCTGCATTCCACCTCCTCCTCGTGCCAGGCGGTGGCATGGGGATGGGGATTCCCACACTCGCAGGCGGGCTGTTATCGCCATTCTCGTCGGGCTCCCAGTTGAAGGACCCGGGATCGCCGCTGAGCATCTCCGCGTCCTCCCTCCTGAATCGGAATCCAGAGATGGGCCTGGAGCGGATAAACACGTCTGAGTCAAAGCCATGGTAGATCCTCTGGCCTGGCTTGAGAATGCCGTTAGGGTACCGCTCGCCAGCTCCAAAGTTTCGGATGAACTGCGCCGCTAAGCCGCCTGGCTGATTGCGCTCCTCACAAAAGCCCTGGCGGTAGTACACGTAGTGCTGTGCCAAACGCGGGACGTAATTGATCTTCCGACCCACGCCGCCGTATTCGGCTGTCTGCCAGGTAAAGCGATCCCGTCCACAGCGGAAATCGGCAAGGTACCCAAGCTGCTCATCTTGCACGTAAAACTCAAAGTGCATGAGCCGTTGCGCAAGGAAGGTGACCGACGGCGGCACGTGGTTGGTCGGCAGTCGACAATCGAAGGTGCTCCAGTACTCCAGATGCCGGAACTGGTCGAAGAAGTCTGGCAACGAGCCGGACAACCGATTGCTCTCCAAGTCGACGCGCCCGAGGTTGGTCGCGTTGCCGAGCTGTATTGGAATGGTGCCTGAGATCTGATTCTGCGCAAGGCGCAGGTACTGCAGCCTCGGAAGGGAGCCGAGCTCTGTGGGGAGGAAGCCCGTCGTGTGGCTCGCCGTGACGTGCAAGAAGATGAGATTGGACAGCTGCCCAAGCTCCGAGGGCAACGCCGCTTGCAAGTTTGTATCCGTGACCTGCAGCACGCGCAGACGTGTTAGCCTTCCGAGCTCTGTAGGTAGACCCGTAAGACCTGAGAACCCCGGCACACGTCGAAAGACGGGGACCTCCAACGCCCGGACCTCTGTGGAGTTGGATGCTCCATCCTCGCCTTCAGGTGACACAACCTGCCCTGTGACGGTGTCAACGGTGTAGTTGAATCGTTCGATCGTGCGATTCCATCGGGGCAGAGGGACGCCTAACAACGGATTCCCGTTCAACTTTAGATCCTCCAGCCAGGTGTGACGGCCCAGCTCGGTCGGGATGGCCCCAGACAGACGATTGTTGTTCAGATTCAGTTGGTGGAGCCTTGTGGCAAGTGGATTGGGCCTGTACAAGCTGCTTCGTGCTCCTGTTGCGATGTCAAAGGGTGACGTCAGTAAACTGCGGTTGCCAAGGCTGCCAAGCTGTGTGGGGATTGTGCCAGAGATGCGGTTGTTGTTCAAATTGAACATGTGCGCGTGCTCGAGGAGACCGAGCTCGGTGGGGATAGTGCCAGAGATGTTGTTGTCGCCCAGGTCGAAGATACTGAGCAGCTTGAGCGTGGCGAGTGCAGGGGGGAGAGTGCCGCTGAGCGAGTTGGACCTGAGCTCAATCCGGCTGATCCGGCCGAGTTGGCAATTCTCGCCTTCGATACCCGGGTCGCAAGGGTCTCGGCAACCTGCTCCAAAAAAGTGCTTCGATGTCTCAGGCCATTCGGTGGGCCAGCCATGGCTAGGGAGCGAGCTGCACGGGTCTCCTGCCGGGCCGTAGACCTTCCAACCGCGGTTGTCGCTCCATTGTGCGCCATGCGTTACCTCATAGAAGTGCTGCAATGTGCGAAGGTCGTGCAGGTGGACAATCAAGGCGGGGGCGAGCTGCTCGCCGTGCCGCACCGCTGTCGGATCAAAGGTTCCCAGAGGCGGGTATGGTGGCGGGGAGGGAGGTGGAGGGGAGGGTGGAGGACTTGGTGGGGGCGATGGCGGTGGGCGCGATGGGGGAGGCGCGGGCGGAGGTCGAGGCGGCTTTCGAGGTGGCGGCGGAGAAGGAGGAGTGCATGGAGGCGGCCATGGGGGCGGTGGTATCGGAGGTGGAGACGGAGGCGGCGGCAAAGGTGGCGGTGGCGAGGGTGGCGGTGGCGACGGCGGCGGCGGGGATGGCGGTGGCGGGGAAGGCGGTGGTGGTGAAGGCGGCGGCGGTGAGGGCGG
>PJAB01000168.1:0-36606 GCA_002887195.1 Chrysochromulina parva
CGTCGGTGCGATTTGCTCTTGCCGTGGTCGGCATCGACCACGGGCGTCGCCTCGAAGCCCGAACGGGCCGACCCGAGCGCGTCTGAAGCCGCCAGCGAGCCCGGCAGCGACGCGCTCAAACGCGTTCCGCCCCTTAGAGAAAAAAAGGAGGGCGTTCCAGAACTCGGCAAAAACGTGAAAGCGAGTCCACAAGGTGGTCAAGTCACGCTTGAGAAACTCCGAACCGCGAACGTGGATAGCCGCGGGCGACGCGCAGAGCGACCATGCCGCGGGTCGCCGGTGGCGGAGCCGGGCCCGCGCGGGCCTCGCCCCGGCCGGAGCGCGCCCGACATGCGGAAGCTTTAAGTGTAAAAAGTGACATAGATTACAAAAGACTAAAGAACAAAACGATTCTATCAATGCGCGGCAGGAGGGCCGGGGAGCACCCCGGGCGCGGCGCCCAGAGCGATGATAAGCGCGCGGCTTAACTCAGGAATCGGGCATTTCCGTCGAGCATTTCCGACAGGGACGTTTCAACGCAATAACTCTTGACTTCTAGTACCAGCAGCAAGAGCATCGGAGAAGAGGGGCTCGGTCGCATTCGGAAGCCTATAGGACTTGCGAATCGCCACAGATGGCAATGCAGCAGGCCAATGAGACATGCGCCCCAGAAAAGCCAAACCATGCCTCGATGCCCCTTGGCGAAACCACGCATCGACTGACGCGAGGTCGCAACAACCTTTGCGTGTCGGCCAGTGCGAGCAGCATGGGCTGCCAAATCGGCAGCAAGGATAGCCGTAGAGAGTCACGTTGTCAGCGCTAACAGGGAATAGGTGATGACGGCCCTCAGCCAACAAGAGCGGTGGGGACGAGCGAATCGATGACGCACGCTCGCGCGGAACAGCGAGGATGTTACGGCAATCCAGTGGTAGCCCGCAAACCTCCTCCACAAGCAACGTCTCGTAGCTGAGGGTGTCGTCAAGGTATTGCAGGATCGCACGTGCGTCACGCGGTCGTCTGTGTGGATAAATCTCGACGGTGAAGACCGGCCGATCTCGTAGAATCGCATTCTTTCCGCCCTGGAGAAGCTTGAGCTCGCCACCCTCCACGTCGAAATGAGCGAATGCCAGGTGCTCGTGCTTCCACGCACCCGTTTCATTCAGGAGCAAGTCATCAAGCTTGTAGACATGAAACGAACCCGCCTTAATGTCTGCATCTCTGCGTGCAGTGGAAAGTCGCATATCAATATCTTGCAAGCTAACACCAACTGGGGCAGGTGTATTGGGACCTCTCATTGTCATGTCACGATCTGTATTGCCCAGACCGCCGTGCAGAATGCGCAGGTTGGTCAACGCGGCGTACTTCTTTTGTATGTGCTGCACGTTTAATAGAGATGGCTCGACGGCATGCACAACTCGATCAGACTGCAAGCTGGCGTACATGCACGAGTCCTGTCCATCGTTTGCTCCAGCATCGAGTATGCTCCCTCTCGTGAGCACCCCGGGTTCCCGCAGTATGGCATAGACGATGGCTCTAAAGATTGGTTCTAGGGGATCAAGCTCACAGATTGTATCTGCCATGCCCTTGGGCTCCATTGCGTACGGCTTTGCCCTGCGATCGGGGAGCACAGCGCATGGCTGATTGTGTGCCGTCATATTGGAAGCGCCTTCTTCGCAGCTCGAGAAGAGTTCTCTGTGGCGCTTTCCATAAGTGGCTGGCAATAGAAGGATGACCAATCGGATGCACCATGCAGCAGTACAGGGTGTTGCACATGCAGTTGATGATGAGGGCATCGAGAATGAGACTCGGATACGCCGGCACATCCGCAACCGAATGCCGCCATTTTTCGACAAGTGGGAGACGCACCGCGCTGTACCGGTACCGGAACAGAATGAACCGGTAACCGTAGTCTATTTGCAGGAGGCCCCTCGGGCGTGGAAGCGAACTGTGCACCGTACCCGGTAAATGTGGGTCCTCGTCCACCTCTTGCACTTGCTGACCTCCATCGACACCCAATTTTCGGACTGGGTGAAGGCCAACCATCACGCATATCCAACTCCCGCCGATGCCGCCGCGCGCAAGGCCAACTTCGCCGCCAATCTGGCTCGCATCGAGGCGTCCAACGACGCGGTCAATGCCTCTCGTGCCGTCGGCCCGATTGAGGTTCCTGCACTGAGAGTGATGATTGTCGGTGGCTCGCGTGGAATTGGCTATCAGCTTACAAAACAGTATGCCGAGCGCGGTCATGATGTGCATACTACCTACCGAGAGCACGTGCCGCCAAGTCTACAGCAGCTGACGGCCGCCCATGCAAGCGTTCGATTGCACATGCTTGAGGTTACCAACCATACGCAAATCTCGCAGATGGTAGCCGACATTGGCGCGCTTGCAATCGATACCCTCATCCATGCCGCTGGAGTGAACCATGGCAACGTATCAGAACAGCTAGCAATCAACGCAGATGCACCATTTGATGTGGTCACTGCACTGCTTCCCGCTGTGCTGCGCAGTGTGCCAAGGCGTGTTTGCATCATTACAAGCGACCTGGGAACGCCCAATCAGATGCGCCGATATGCTCCACCGGGTTCACGCTTGCATGCATATGCGCTGTCAAAGAAGGCAGCTAACGACCGCTTCCGCGCTGAAGAACCTGCATGGCGAAAACTCGGAATCACGGCAGTTACCATGCAACCTGGATTCGTACAAACCGACATGAACAATGGAACCGGCAAGATGACTGCGGTGGAGAGCGCCCGCGACATTATCGCAGCTCTGAAAGGTCTCACTGCCGATCAGGCGGGCAGCTTTATCCGCCACGACGGAAGGACACTATCATGGGAGACGGGTCTTCCCACGAGGCAACGACGTACTTCCAGCGGTGCTGCGATGGCTTCTTCAACCGGCGGTGCTCGCAAGACCCATCCATCTGCTGGGAACGCTCCTGTTCCAGTGAGTCGTCGAACGACTGCTGACCCTTGGGTACCTTTGGAGGGCAGATCTATTTCCGAACTCTTTGCGCTCAACCCTGACCCGCTGGGCGCGCTTAGCCGCGGGGAAGTGCCTGCAGTCATCATAAGAGGTGCCTTGCAGGCAGACGACCGACGTTTCGTGATGCATCGGCTCATGGACCCAAGCACAACTAAAAGGCTCTGGACATGGTCAAACAGTTACGCAGATATGGGTGCCAACCTGGCGTGGCACCTCGACAAAGGCAAGGCACCCGTAAAGTACACGAAGACGGTTGCAAAGTATGACAAGATCTACAAACAGTATGATCTTGAGCGCCCCTTTCAAATCCTTCACAGGACTCTTCGGTCACTTGGAGCGGGTCGCACCGTGGCCACTGGTGTCGATCTCGCGACCAATATGAGTTTCGGCCGAGGCATATTTCGGCAATTGATGAACCGGCATACCTTTCCCCTGCACCTTGATAGCCTTCGGGCCCACCGGGTTGGTGCGCGTGCATGTGAGGGTTCGGGGCAGCAGGCAAACGCGAAGCGTCACCTACAGCAAGCTCGACGTAACGCCGCGTACGAAGACATTTACCGTTTTGAACAACAGCTCGCAGCACTAGTGCTTCTGCAGCGCTCAGAGATGCCAGGCGCAGAGTTGTCGGCTTATGATCTGCACTTGGATGAGCTCATGGGAGACTGCACAATCGCTACAAGTCCTTCGGGCCACAATGTAGTAATATCGCATGATAACGCCTCTGCTCTTCAAGCACGGTTGAGGTTTTGTCCTTTGAGCATCAACGAGGGCGACTTGTACTTGATCAATGTGAACCGGCTGCACGTGGTGCACCCTGTCGTGGGGTCGAAGAGTCGCGTCGTCCTAGGATCTTTCGTGGGGTATAGCTCGAGCGAGCTGAAAGTCTGGTCGTAATAAACGAGGGTTGCCCACATGGCGTTAACGATGGTTGCCCACATCGGGCGTGGTTGCCCACATGACGTCTTGACGACGTGTTATATAAGCCCTCCCGCAGGCTCCCCTCCCACGTCCCGGCCGGGGGCGGTTGGCGTTGGACGAGGACTAAGGCACGTGCGCCCAAGCCGCAAGCGGAAACCTGTGTGGGGCCCCGACGGCCAGCTGGGGGTTACACGGGCGTTCACGGGCGGCGAACCGGCGATCGGTCCGGTCCGGAACGGCCTCGAGAACGGCCTACGTACGGTAGGCCCGGGTAGTCTGCGCACTCGGCGGGGTGCTCGTCGCGAGCGCGGGGGCGCGACCGGGGGCTAGGGCGGGCGTCGCGACGGCCGCGCGTCCGCAGCGCCCCGGCGGCGGGAGCCGATTGGATTCTCCAGGCCGCCGGCGCCCGCGAGAACGAGACGCGCGAGACGCAGCGGAGAGCCGGCCGGGGCCGCCGCGCGCCCGCGCCGCGGACGGCCCGCCCGCGGCGCGCTACGCGGCGCCCGCGGCCGCGGGCAGCGCCAGCGGTCCCGACCCACGGCCGACGCGTGGACCGCGGTGCGGGCGCGCAATTTATAAACTCAATAGACAATACTCTCTCGCTACCGTCAACGTATCCGGATATACACGCAACACGCTGAGCGGAGTCGAGAACTCAAGTACGAGCTTTCGTAGTTTCGTTACGATAACATGCCGTGCGCGCGGCTGTCTCGCCGCGGTCCAAGATTCGCTGCTGATCTCGGCGCTGCGCTGCATAATTATGTGTGAATCCGGCCGCTGACGGATGGCGCCTCCACATCAAGCATCATCATCGCGCCAACCATGCAAATACTCAAAGCTGCTGCCATGCCTCTGCAAAGTGCGACGCCCCGCGGCGCTGGCGCATCTCATTTGCGCACCTTGGTCGCGCCGGCCGCCCCCGAGGCTTCCCCCTTGTTTTGCTCTGTCTGTCGCCGTCCCTTGCGTGCCGTTGTGGGCGTGGGCCCTCGAACCCTCGTTGCTCGCGTGGTGTACCGGTTCGACGCGTTGTGGGCGTGGGCCCTCGAATGAGTCGGTGCCCCCAGGCCTCCAACTCCGCCACCTCCACCGCACCCTCTGCCACCGCCCTCCTCCGCCGCCGCCGCCATTCTCACGGCTCCCTGTGCTCTCACGACTGACTCACGGCTTGCCGCGGACCATCGACTGCAGCCGAGCACCAGCCTCAGCAATGCTGTCCGGCTTCCCGAGCACGATGAAGGCCGCGCCCGCAAGCACCACCGCCCCAACAGAGGACGCGAGCATCAAGGGGCCCCAGCCGCCCTTTTTGCCATGTTTCGCCTTCTTGCCAGCCGCCTCTCCCGCCTTCTTCTTGGGCAACTCCTTGGGCGCCGTCACGGGCGCCTTTGTCTTCGGAGGCGCGCCCTCCGGCGCGGGCTGCGGCTTGGGCTTGGCAGGGCTCGCCGGCGGTGCCTTCGACTCGACCGGCGCCGGTGCCTTCGCTGGCGGCGCGGGCGCGGGCTTGTTCGGCGGGGGAGCAACAGCGGCAGGCGCCACGCCCTGGTCCGCCCTGGCGGCTGCCTTCTTGGCCTTCTCGCGCGCCTTTTTGGCCTCCGCCTTGGCCTTCTTATCCTTATCTGCCTTCGCCTGCGTGCCAACAACCTCCGTCCACCCGTCGTTCTCGTCAACCGCCTCAGGCTCGTCCGCCGCGGCCACCGCCGCCACCGGCACCGCCGGCGCCGCCGATGCGGCCGAGGCCGACGCCGCGAGCGCGGAGGCTGACGAAGCAACAGGCGCGTAAACCTCCTCATCCTCCTCAACGTGCATGGCCGCCGCTCCCTTAGCAGCGCCCGCAGCCGCGCCCGCAACGGCACTGGTGGGCATGGGCGGCGGAGCGCGGTCCGGACGGTCCTTGTTGAGTTTCGTGTCGAGGTCCCGCACCGCACTAAAGAACCGTGCGACCGCTTTGGGCGCGTCGGTCTGGTGGTTACGCACCTTTTCAAAGCACTCGTCGAGGGCGGTGCGTAACTCCGCCAGGGAGGCGCTCGAAGCGGTGCGTAGCTCCTTGGTCGACTCTCGCTCCTTGATCATCTGGTCCATCGAGGCGCCCTTCTCGAGCGTCTTCGCCTTGAGCTGATCGAGGTTCTGCTCAACCGGCTTGAGATCCGCCTGCTGCGACGAGAACTGCTGCTTCACCGCGTCGAGAGCCTTCTGGTCAGCCTCGTACTCCATCACCACTTTCTTGCCGCGGTTGAGCTCGCGCACGCGCTCGAGCGCGGCCTTCTCCTCCTTGAGGTTGAGCGAGCCGTGCGAGATTTCCTCCTCCGTCGCCTTGATAGCGCGCGTCAGCTCGAGCAAGCTCGTGCAGCCGCCCGGCAGCGTCTTGCGCCGCGTGTTGAGCTCTTTTGCCTTGTCCATCCACATCTGCGGCAGCCGCGCGCCCTGCACCACGCCAAGCGCCGCACCCTTCTGCGCGCGAAGGTCGTGCAGTTCGGGCATCAGCTCGTCAATCTTCCCCTGCAGTTCCGCGCGCTTCGCGTCCAGCTCATCCATCTTCGTGCGCAACGCCGCGATCTTCTTCTTACTGTCGAGGGCCGTGGCGCACAGCTTGTCCACCTCCTTGGCGGCGGCCGCGTCATCCTCCTTGTCGCCGGGGCGGGGCGCCGGAGGCGGCAGCCCCTCCTTGCGCGCGATGGTCTGATTCGGGTTTGGCTTCACCGCCGCCACGCTCCAACCCGAAGAGGCTCCCCAGCCAGCTGGCAGGGCTGCGTCCCAGCCCTCGCTCGCGCTTGGGTTCAAAGAGCTCCAGTCGCTCTCATCCTTCTTGGCCGAAGATGTGCCCCAGCCGTTCATCGTCGCAAGTAAAAACAATAAGCTGCACCGGGTGGGGTGGGGTGGAACTTGGCGAACCCGAAGGCGCAGCGCGCGTGGATTGAGAGAGACGTGGCCGCTTGACGGCGCACTTGCGGAAGCACCAGTTCCGGTATTTTTCTCATTTACCGGTAAGACGCTGACGAACGCAATGGGCAGAGCGAGCGCAACGACCCGCCACCGGAAATCGGCCCGCCGTCGGCATCCTCGCGTGCATAGACGAAGGTCTGGGCGTCGCCGATGGGGAAAGAACTGTCGGCCAGCGCCTTGCGTGGCCTATAGGGCGGGTACGCGGCGCGATCGAAGACGACCGCTCCAAGCAGCTTGAGGCCCGTTGCATGCTTCGTCGCTCCCTGTTCGCCGCCCCCCCCATCTCGTCCTCCCGCCGCCGCCGATGGGTGCCGACCGACCGCTCTGCCATTCGGAAGTCCCAGACCGCCGAGCTCGTCCAAACCCCACTGCTTTAAGCCCGTCTTATGGGTGAGGTGTACCTCCCCTGACGAGTTGAGCAGGCGCGTGGCGCCCGCGCAAAAGCGCGCGACGAGCGAGCGGTTCGCAGCGAGCTCGGCGCTCCCGCGCGCGTCCGCCGCCGCCGCCGCACCCTCGCCTGCCCGTTCGCTCGGGAGGACGCGACCGGCATCGTCGCGCACCACGCACGGAAAGTTCCACACAGCTGCATCGAATCCTTGAGGCGGGCGTATGGCCGCGGGGAGGGTGCGCTCGAGGTCGGCGGCATCCACGCCATGCGCGACCACAGTGCCCAGCGAGCGCAGCTCGTCCAGCACCGCAAGGCATGCGGGCCCGTACACACTCCGCAGTGACGAAAGCGACTCGTGGGAGGTCGCCACAAGGGAAGCGCCGCCCAGCGCGCGCGCGAGCGCGAGCGAGAAGGAGAAGTCGCCGTCTCCGACGGTGAGGATGCGCTGCCCTCGTCGGTACAGGCCGACGAGCTCCTCGCGGCCGGTCCGCGGCCGCGGCCGCGCTACGCGCGGGCACGTCTCCGGCCGCGCGCTCGGCACGCCGCGCTCGCCCGCGCTCGTGCGAATTTTGGCTCGGCACACGATGCACTCGGCCAGGGCGCAGCGCAGGGTCTCGCGCATCATGAAGAGCGGTGCTCCGCGCGACTGCTGGTTGCCTCTTCTCGCCCGTTTCGGCGGCGGCGCAGCGCCGCTCAATGGTTCTGCCACGGCCCTTCGCCGCTTGGTGTGGCTGCCACTCATGACGCCGCCACTGACGACGAGACGACCAATGACATGGATCGCACGATCTCCAGAGGCCGTCAGAAAGAGCCATGCCATTTGATCCGGGTCGTTGGTGATCACCACGCCGAGCCTTGCTTGCTTATGTCCACCGACCGCTGGCAAGGAACACAACACAAAGTTCTGTGTAGCGAGCGAGCACTCGAGCGTGTTTCGGACAGCACCCTTGCCCTTGCCGGCGACAAGCGCAGCGTGCTTTATCTCCAGAGCCGAGCAGCCCGGCATGTCGATTTTGCACGGCGTGCCGGGGATGACGGTCACGGCGAGGAAATGTGACGAAGTCGGCATTTTCAATGCGAAAATCGATTGCACCATTCATAAACAAAACTTAAACACAACACTTTTGCAAATCTCCGTTTAACTTGACCTTGTCGTCTGGAAACCCTCGAGAGGGAAATTCTGAGACACTGCCGACTCGCATCCAATGCTTTCCAACCACGTCAGACGTTCCCGGGACTCGCGTGCGCACGGCAGCAGATCGTCGTTATATGTGGCACTCCAGATAGCGTTGCTCACGCTGGCCGATGGCTTGGTGGTCCGAGCCGGATATGTTGCACGCGGCTCCCAAGACTCAATGCGCCAACATGGGGCTCTCCCTGCTCGTTGTCTTGCGGTGCACATGAGCGACGAAGAAGACAACGTCGAGGCCTTCCTGACAAAAGCAATGTGGCAGAGCATAGGAGGTTTTGAGTCCGGAGCATTCGCGGGCGGTGATCCCGACGACGATCAGGAGAAGTCGATTCAGAAAGCCTTTGGCTCTATCGACATCGATGGAGATGGCCGCATCAGTGGCGACGAGCTGCTCCATTGGGTCACGCGTGGCTGGGGTCCCAACGAGGCCAGCGAGGACGTTGCTAAGCTGGTGACTGCAGCAGACGGCGATGGCGACGGCTTTATTGACTACGCTGAATTCCGAGGTGCGGTGGTCAATGCTGTTAGCAGTCTCTCATGAACCGTAAGGGCTAAGGCGCCGCCGTTGTCCGCAGGCACAGGCATATGTTGGATTCGGAGTGACGAATGTTGGCTGCCGTATCGAGTGTTTGCCAAGTTTGGCCCTGGAGTCCAAGAATCGGTTTCGCTTGGCGACCGTCACGCGTGTCACGCCGTGCGTTGACCGATCGGACCCGGCCGCGCGGGGCCGGTCTTACTATGAACTAATACGCCTCTATCGACGGATTCGTGTCGACCGGTACGGTATTAGTACGGTATATCGCGTCTAGCAGCTCTCACAGTCTCGTACTCTGGAAACTGAGTCTCGCACGGGTCAGACACGCCAAAGTCCCCGGTCTCCGGACTCCCTCCGTGTTGCTGTTGGCTCTACGACCAATCGTCGTATACCTCCTCGTATTCGACATTCGTATCGATCCTTAATGGTTAAGACCGGTAAGTCGCACCGGCGTGACGATCGACACGTCTCGGTGGACGTCGCACACAGGGTCCCACATGAGCCATGCCCACAGCGCACAGGCCACAGCGAGGGGCGGGGGGGAACCCTCCGCCCCAGCAACCACGGTACACATGCAGTCGACCTCAGAATAAACGCATGGTGTGCACATCCGTGCACAAGGGCTCTCTCGCTCTCCTCTGATCAACGTTAGGCAACGGATCCATTCCGAGCCATCACGTCAAAGAAGACAAGGGTTCACACGCCATGCTGACACTTCGCTCTCGGTGGTCGCTCAATCTCAGCCACCACGAGAGAGGAGGCGCACTCTCGCGCGCGGCGCCGCTTAATCTCGGCCCGCGCTGGCTGCTCTCCACCAGCTCCGGATTGAATCGGCAATCATCAGCGTCAGCCGCCATACATGTATGCACATTCGCATGCACGCCACGCGGCCTCGTGCGTTACATTCGCATGCACGCCACGCGGCCTCGTGCGTTGACCGTGTGTCCACCCTGCACGCCCCACCTGATCATCGTCTCCTGATCATCATCCGTTGGATCATCATCTGCGCCACGAACCCACAGCACACGGCGCACCAGGGGTAGCCCAGGGGTAGCCCAGGGGCGCTGCTTAGCTGCCGCCTAGTCCACGGCCGCTCGTGTTGACCCCACCGCGCGGAGCACTCCATTGCCCGCGCGAATGCCCTCCCTCACGCGTTATAGTCGTCGACTGCTGCCGGCACCGGCTGGCGCGCCGTGCGAGCGGTGCACATGAGCGGCGTGAACCAGCCCAAATCGCTCGCCTCCCGCGACGAGACGCGCTTGTCAGGGTCGATGCACATCATTCGCTTCAGCAGCTTCTCGCATTTGGGTGAGAGGTCCTTACGCAGCGCGGCGTGCGCGCCCGAGCGAATGCGCTGGTGGAGCTGTTGCTCCGACACGCCGTTGAAGGCGACCTTGTTGTGCAGCATCTCGTACAGCACCGCACCGAAGGCCCACATGTCCACAGGGTGCCCCTTGTAGCCCTTTTTCGACTGGTCCATCGTGAGCTCCGGCGCCATGTAGATGGGCGTTCCGCAGAGCGTGTGCAAGCGTTGCCCCTTGCACCGCTTGGCGAAGCCGAAGTCGCACACCTTGAGCCATCGGTCGCCCGCAAATAGGATATTGCCCGGCTTCAGATCGCGGTGCGCCACGTCGAGCGAGTGCAGGTGCAACAGCGCCGCGTTGATCTGCGCGCCCATGTAAGCGCAATCGACCTCTGGGATCGCCGCGTAGTTGCCCGCTTTGTCGCGTGGCTTGCTGGTGAGCTTCTGCAGGTGGCGCTGCAGCGAGCCGCCCGAGCAGTACTCGAGGATTGCATATGTGTGCATCGGCCCCACGTGCTCCTCGAGCAGGTTCGCAATGTACTTGTTGTTGCCTTTCTTCTTAACGGTCCTCAGCGCCGCCAGCTCTCCCTCGCGCAAGTACAAGTGCTGGTAGTCAGCCGCGCACTTCTTGTTGTCAAACGACTTGACAGCGACCTCGAGGCCACCGTCGATAGCGATGGCGCGCACGATGGTCGAGAATGCGCCCGCCGCGATCGGTCCCTGCGTCGCGTACCCGTGCCGCGCGAGCGGGTCCGCCGCGCCAGCGCGCCCGGTGGCGGGCTTGCCGCCTCCCTTAGCCGCTGCCGCCGCTAGCTTGGCAGCCGTCTCGGCCGCCGCCTTCGCGCGCGGAGAAAGTTGCGCTGCCGCCGCTGGCTTCTGCTGCTTCGCTGCTTTTCCCTTGGCCGCCTTGGCCTTTTTCTCCCCTCCCTTGGCCTTCTTGGCGCCCGCCGCCTTCTTGGCCGTAGCCTTCTCGGCAGCAGGAGCGGCAGAGGCAGCGGCAGCGGGCTTGGTGGCTGCGTTCACCGCGGCCTCGATTGCCTTCTTGGTCGCCTCGGCGGCCGCCGCCGCGCCCTTTGCAATCTCAGCCGAAGCGAAGAGCGCGGCGGCCATCGTGCTCTTCTTGCACGAGTTGAGGAACTCACGCGCCTGCTCAACGGTGCGCTCGACGGTGCGCACGCTCTTGGGCGCGCCGGGCGGCGTCAGCTCGGGTGAGTTATGTATGCTCGGGAGGCGAGAGGTCGTCTTTGGCTGCTGCGGTGTCATGAAGCTCACGTCCATCTTGAGCGACTTAACCGTTTCTGCGTCGCGCGCCTCGGCCGCCTCGAGAACATCCATGAAGTTCTCCACCGGAGAGATGTTGGCCGCTTGCGGAGCAAGTGTGCGAGTCCTGCCACCCGAGCCGCCCGCGCCGCCGCTGCCCCATTTGACGGGCGAAGCCGCCGCCAGCCGCGAGAGAAGGGCGGCCGCCATCCCCTTTCGGGGTTCAAAAAGTTGTGGAGCGAAGGATGTGATTGCGAAATCTACCTGGTATTCACAACCGGAAACTTGAATGAAGAGCAGTCATTGGACCGGCTCCTGATTGTACAAGTACATGTTCCATCGGACGTTCTCGACGATAGTGAAACTCGTGGCCGGTTTCAACCGATCTTCCAGACTCAACACAACGGCCGCCATGCCTTTCGCGTACGCGCTGCCCGACGACATCAAAGAGGCGCTCGAAGGCCAGTCCGCTGAGATGAAAACGGACAAGTTCTGGCGAGACCTGGCGAAAGGCATCGACGCGGGCCTGCGGTTTCTGAAGGAAGAGGCCGAGGCCTTCGACTCGGTCTCGGCAAAAGAGTACCGCAAGCAGGCGATCAAGATGCTGGAGGAGGCCGAGACCGAGCTTGAGAAGGCCGCCAACAGCGATTTGAGGCTGTGGTATGTCGCCTATGAGAAGACGAAGGAGGCGATCATGATCCTCAAGGACCCTGCAAAGGCTGCTGCGGTGCCTAAGAAGCCTGGAAGTCACGTTCCAGTGGTTGCGCAAGGCGGTATGGGCGTCAGGGGAGGACCCAGCCTCACGCCTTACACAGCCGCCGACATCGCAGCGGCAGATGCGGCGGAGGCGATTAAGGCCGCCGCCGCTGCGCCCAGCGCCATGCCCGCCGCCGCGGCGGTCACGTGGTCAAAAGATGGCACAATGAGCTCGCAAACAGTGCCGACGCCGACGATGCCGCCGCCGCCGCCTGCCAAGATCCCCTTTGATGAGGCGGCGGCACGTGCGAACCCGTACAAGTGGGAGCAAGACGACGAGGGATCGGTGATCGTCAGTGTACCAGTGCCGGCGGATGCGCAGAAGAGTGACGTGACCGTCGTTTTTGGCAGCACGCACCTGAAGGTCACAGTGAAGGGTCACCCGCTGCAGCCCGTGCTCGATGCGGCCCTGCTCTATCCGGTGCGCACGAACAGCTGCTCATGGAGTTTCGAGGGCGCGGGCGCGAAGCGCAAGCTGGTGGCCACGCTCGAGAAGGTGACAGCTGAGCAGCAATGGGCCCATCTGATCGAAAACGCTGAGGGAAAGAAGGCGAAGGAGATCCAAGCGATGGCGGAGAGCATTGAGGGGATTGGTCTCAAGCAGTGGGGCTCGTGAGTGGTCTGAATCACGGAGATGGCAAGCGGGGAGCGATGAGGCACGCAGGCGGTCGCGAGGCCGCGGCGATAAGATTGAGCGGCTTGATGCGCGGCGATAAGATTGAGCGGCTTGATGAATCCATGACGGATCTGATTCTGACGTTTCTGTTGTCCTAATGATTGGCCCGTGGAGTGGCCAGGGTGGGAAGCCGCAGCAGCTAGGCGAGAATAAGGAAGAAGCTGTCTCCGTATACTGTGAAGGCTGCTCGAGGTAGGTCTCTCACGCCGGGCCCCCAGGGGCGCCCGTAACGTAGGTGTTAGAGTTAGTACCGTTGGGTTTTTTAAGTACCCCTGGGCGCCGGGTTAGTGTTAGTCGCGCGTCGTGAACCGCCGCGCTCGGCTCTCGGCTGAAAACGATGGCGGTGGGGCCGCGTCCGAAGCGGACCGGAGCACCGCCACCGGACTACACCGTTCACTACACCGCGTACCGGGTTACACTCGCGCGACTACCTTTAAAAGTTTAATGGCTGGAAAATTCTATGAAACGACTCAACGGATGCCTTGCTCTTGCCCGGAATGGAGTGCCACGGGTACATGGTGGGTTAATGGTTCACATCGGTATCGCAAGTTCGCAACCGGTGCCACCCGCGATCTCGAGGCACATCGTTGACGGGAGAATCGAGAGCACGTTGAGGGAGAATGAGAAGGCGAGCACGAGGCCGAGTAGCACGCAGGTTATCCATGTAAAGTAACAGCTGCGCGGGCGCGTGCGCTTGCGCTCCTGCGTCTCCTCCTTTTGGTTAGGCAGCAGCGGTAGCAGCAGCAGCGCTGCGAAACTACACGTGTATGAGAGCACGTAAGACCAAGCGACAGTCTGCCGGAACGCGAGCGTATCATTGACGTAGTTCTTCGAGTCAGACAGCGAGGGAGAGAAAAACTTGCCGAAGATAAAGTTGCTCAGCACGGTTGAAACTGTCCCGCTAAGGTTGCCGACCGTGGTGAGGAACCCGTACGCGAGCCCCTCGCCGCCCTCCTCGGCGAGCTCGACGACGACGAAGGCATTGACGATGAACATGGTCGCACGCGGTATGGCGACGATAAACGACTCGCCAAGGAAAAAGTATTGGTTGCGCACGACGCCAAATATGGTCAGGAAGGTAAAGGGCACGTCCGCAACGACCATTGCGATCGCCGTGACCATGATCAGCATGCGCCACGACACATTGAGGAGGTATTTGCGCGTGATCCACAGCCCGGCTACGAAGACAAGAGACGAGGCGAACGTGAAGAGGCTGGACTGCAGATTCTGCACGTCGGCCCAGTAGAGCGTGATCTCAGCCGAGGCGGTACTAAAGATTCCTCCGATGCAGCCGGCCAGTAAAATGTACATCACGACCTCGAACGTCGCACCGCTCGAGAGCATCGTGCCGACACTGCTGCAAGCGGTGCTGCAGTTGGGCAGATTGGTCGGATCGAGCTCCGGCTCCTCGACGAGGAAGAGTGAAATGGGAACCTGTACGAGGACGACGATCGCGAGGATGCCGCAGATGGCGTTGAATGAGAGACCCCATGAGAAAGAGCCATTGTACTCGGGCCCATTCATCAAAAAGCCGACCATCAATACACCCATCATCGAGCCCATCTCGCGCACCATGTACGCGAGCGTCTGCGTCGAGCCGCGACGTTTGCTTGACTCGCGCCGCGCGTACTGTACAGTAAGCGCGTCCCCGCATACGTCGGCTAACATGTAGCCGCACGTCGCGAGCGCCATGAGCGCCGCGTACGACGCACCATCCTTGCTCGCGTCCTCGTTGCAGACGGCAGACGTGTTGTACTTGCGATCCGAGCCCATGCAATAGTAGGCTGGCGGCAGCGGCATAGACCACGCGATGACTCCGAGGCAAATACTCGCTATTGACCAGCCGAAAGCCATGTACGGCTTCCGCCGGCAGCCAAAGACAGGGAAGCTGTCCGAGATCAGTGCGAACAGGATCTTGAACGACCATGCCATGTCGATGATCGCTTGCTGTGACGAGCTGACGTAGGATGGAACGTTCAGATAGCAAATGTAGAGCCCATACGCCATGGACCTGATCGCCGTGGACAGCATCCCTACTGCAAAGTACTGGCACAAGTAGCCCATGCGGCTGATGTTGAGCACATCAATCTCACCGCCCGCCTCCAGCGCGCCGTTGCCCAGCGTGTCCTTCTTCTTCTCCTCCGGCAAGAGCGGGTTGCTCTCGCGGTTGCGCCCCGAAACGCCCTTCTGCTTCATGACGCCACCTTGGCGAACCGCGCGCACGAGGTGCAAAGCACACACTCACACACTCGGACCCGAAGCACTCGTGAACCAAAAAAGGGATCCCGCACGCACGTGGCGTACCGGTACCGGTACCGGTAAAAAGACACCGGGGGGAGCCGGGACACACCGGTACCCGGATCGATTTCTATTTTCATTCCGTGGTGTTTCACAACGCGGGCGGCGCGAGTAGGCGAATCGTCAATCGTGCAGAGGGTGTTCGGTCTCTACATGTAGAGCAACCGTGCGCGGGGACGAGACCCGCAATGAAGACCCGCTGGCCAACCCCCATACCCCGACCGTCCGACGAGACAGTCTCACCGCTCACCTCTAGGAAGGGGTCTAGGCTAGACCTCTAGGGACCTACTCGCGCGCGCGCGCCTCCTCTCGTCAACCTGGTCACTCACAAACTCACGCGGCGTCGTGGCCGTCGTGGGCGAGGACCGGTTATGGTTATCCGCTCGTCGCGATCTCGTCGTCGATGTGCCGGCGATGGAAAAGGCACGTCCGGAGCCCACACTGCGTCGACACACTGCGATTTGCGTAATGGTTCGGGACTGGCTCGGGATCCCCTTGGGAAGTGCCCATAAGTTTCAGCTTTACATGAACTTGTTAACGTAAACAATACAGCAAAGAGGGTCTCTCAGGCACCGGAGCAGTGGCGAGAGGGAGACTCACAGGTCAGCGTACGTTCGTCATGGCCAACCAAGGTCGAAGGAAGAGAGAGGCACAACTCGACTCACCTATGGCCTCGTCCCGGCTCCCATGCTGACATCACACAAGGCTCTGCGGCCCAGGCATCCCGTGGTGCAATAACGCATCCCTCCTCGGCACCAAACAAAAATACCTCATCGATAGAACTGGAGCGCGATGGCGCCAATGATGAACGGGCCAATGAGCAGGAGAAGGCCAGCGATGACAACGGGCGACTTAATCTTCTCAGCGTCCGACATGTCGTCCATATTCGTTTTGAAGAATTGATCTGGCTCCGCATCTCGTGAAAGGCCTTTCGGCTCATTTTTGTTGCCGCCAAACTGCATGGTCGGCGGCAAGCGGAGGCGTGATACCACCGCACGCTGAGGAGTGGAGACGGCCGCACGCGGGCCCTGGACCAGCAGAGCCGAAGAGCCTCCGAGAAGCACGAGGAACGCTAGCCGCAACATTGCCGCGGGATGTCGCGGATCGTCGATCTGGATCTCGAATGCCGAGATTTTCCTTTTGACGAGATGACACCCAAGAAAAGCCCATTCAGGGAAATGTTCCCAAGTGTGTCTCGAAAAAAGGCTCGGGGAAAGTGGAGCAGTTGGGATTTGCTAGGAATGAACTGATGTATCCCGATATCCGGGTGCACTTTGCCTCCGCCTCGAGCCTACGGCTACGCAGCCTTGGCCGCAGACCTCGCCTCCTCCATCGCCCTGAGCTCCTTGCGCAAGATCTTCCCCGCGGCCGACTTAGGCACGGCCTTGACGAACTCGACGAGCTCGGGCACGATTCGCTTGTACTCGGCGACCTTGTCGTGCAGGAACGCGGCCACATCGACCTCGCTGAAACTCTCATGCCCCACCTGCCGGACCACATAGGCCTTGGGCTGCTCGCCTGATTTGGGACACTGCACACCGATCACAGCCGCGTCTGCGATGGCGTCGCACCCGAGCAGGACTGCCTCGAGCTCAGCAGGCGGGACCTGGTACCCCTTGACCTTGATCAGCTCCTTGACGCGGTCCACGACGTAGTACATGCCCTTGCTATCCACGTACCCAACATCGCCCGTGCGGTAGAAGCCGTCGGCATCGAAGCTCTCCGCGTTCGCGTCAGGCCGGTTGAGATAGCCCTTCATCACATTCGGCCCCTTCAAGCAGAGCTCGCCGCGCTGATCCACGCCCAGCACGGCGCCGTTCTCGGTCGAGACGATCTTGCACTCCATCCCCGGCAGTAAAGTCCCCACAGAGCCCGACGCGTCATTAGCATGCATGCTCGCGACGGGTACTACGTGCGTGGCAGGCGCCGTTTCGGTCATGCCGTACCCCTGTCGCACGCCGCACTTGAGGCGCGCGCGCACCTCCGCTTCGAGCTCCGAGCCCAGAGGCGCCGCGCCCGAGAAGAGCTCGCGCAGCCTGGGCAGCGGCAAGACTTTTTCGACCGCCGGATGCTTCGCAAGGAAGCCCACGAGAGGTGGGGCCACATGCGCGACAGTCACATGGTGCTGCTTGAGCACACGTAGGAAGAGCTCGGGCTCGAATTTGGGCAGGGTGACGACGGTGGAGCCGGAGGCGAGCGCGATGTTTAGGATCACGGTGAGCCCGTAAATGTGGAAAAAGGGCAGCACGCCCACGAGTGTGTCCTCGGTGCTCAGCTGCACGTGCTCCGCCTTGGCCTGCAGCACGTTGGCCAGCACGTTCCTGTGCGTGAGCTCGACGCCCTTGGGCATGCCACTAGTGCCGCTCGAGTAAGGAATGACGGCAACGTGCGTGGCCGGGTCGAAGATCGCCGCCGGCGGCGGCGCGCCGCCCGCAAGCAGCACGCTGAACGGTTCGATTGCGATGGCACTCGAGTCGTCTGCCACTGCGGCCGCAGCGTCCAGGGTGTACATCCGCGTCAGATTGGCGCCCTCATTGGTGATAGCGAGCTTGGCGGTCTCTAGCAAAGGGCCGGCGACGATGAGCTGCGTGGCGCCCGCGTCCTTGAGCTGGCGCGCCACCTCGAAGGGAGTGTACAGCGAGTTGAGGGTCGTGACTTTGCACCCGAGGAGCAAGGCACCGTGCAGAGCAATCGGATACTCGATGCAATTGGGCGAGAGGATGCCGATCACGTCACCCTGACCCAGGCCGCGGGCGGCGAGCCCGGCCGCAACGCTCTTGATCATCGGCTCGAGTTCACTGTACCGAATCATCTTGCCCGTTGGCCCATCGATCAAAGCGGGATGGTCACCGAACTTGCGGCTCTGTCCAATGAGGTACTCCGGAACGGAGACGGCGGGTATGGGCGGCATGGCAATCGACGACCGGTGCGTGGTCAGCAAACGGGCCGCGCCAGTCCCGTAGCGTGCTGCCGCAACGCAGCCCTGGAGCCGACGCACTACCATTAACATCGATGATGATGATTGTATTGCAATCAAGCATGTTTGTGATGAGTGAAACCGAAACACAGTTCACATGCTTGATCACGATACTAGCTCAGGCGAAATCGGGCGAAGTCGGCCGCCCGGATCGCCTCGAGAAGCTTGTCGTTGGCCTTGAGCTGGTACCAGAGCGTCTTCTTGGCGTACGCGTCACCGTCGGCCTCGAGCTCCGCGATAATCTGCGGCAGCAGGTGTGCGCGCTCCACCTGGCAGCCCAGGTCATTGTGGAGTCTGGTGAAGTGCACGTGGAAGTGGTAAAACTGGGGCTGGTAGTGCACAAAGACGCGAAGCTCGTCCACTGGCACGCCGTAGACGGCCTCGATGACGCGGCATCCCTCGTGCAGAATGTGCCGGAGCAGTGGCAGGTGGCGGGCGCGAAGGTCGCGCAGGCTGCGCAAGTCGCGCCGGTGGCAGATCGCGAGGCAGTAGAGGTCCTGGACAGAGGCATGGCAGCGCCACGCCACGCGCGCGAACTCATCGGAGACGCACGGGGGGTGCGACTTCCACTTGGTGTCGATGTTGAGCAGGAAGCCGCGCTCTGGGTCGGAATCGTTGAACAGCAGCCGCTCCGTCTCCTTTTTGAGCGCCAGCAGGTTGGCCACCCACGCGATTGCCTTCGGGTCCATCGATTCGATGAACGGTTGCACCACGCTCGCGTACAGCGCGGCGTCCTCGGTGATGAGCGTGCCGCGCTCCGGGCGTAATCGTGCAATTTGCTTCTCGCTCGCGGGCGCGATGACCTCAACGCTGTACGCGGGCCGCAGGCCTGCCGTCGTGCAGAGGCTCGAGAGCGAGCAGCGGCCATCGTAGTAGCAGTACTCGGCGCCGCTGTAGGAGGAGACGTTCACGTCGAGCGCGCCGAGCAGGCCACTGGCGAGCGAGAGAGGCTTCGGCACGAGCTTGACGAGCGCCGTCTCGCCCTTTGCCTGCCAGCTGAAGCGGCCTAGCACGACTATCATCGAATCGCTTTCGCGCAGCACCTCCTCGGTCGCAAAGTCGGCGAGGTTGACGAGCTGATCAGTTCCGGTGGCCCGCCTGCGTCGCAGGTGGTAGTAGGCGAGAAGCGAGAGGGCCGCGAGGCCGCTCGCGAGCGTGGTCGTGGACACGGCACGGGACATGATTACTTCTGTCCCGGCGTCCAGGAAAAAAGACGTCGACAGAGGAGACGGGCGCAGTAGGACGTGAGTCAGTTTCGTCAGTCAGTTTCGTCGCGGCCCCCCGCGCACTAGGTTCACAAACATCTCCCAAGTCAACGGTCCGGCGAAGGTTCACATACAACGAACATGTACAGTACGACCCCCTGCGCTGGCTGGACCGGACCTACCCCCTTTCTTCGACCCACTAGTACACATGCGACATGGGTGACCTGCTTGGGACACACTCGTGAGTCGATTACTCGACCCAGTGACATCAAGAGCTCAAAAATCTCACATAATTCTTGAATAACAAAACAAATCCACTCCCTGTAACGGACAAACGGAGATGCTGTATGCGCTATGGAAGGCCCTAGAGGCTAGACACGGTCACTTATCGTTAATGGCGCACTGTAGACTGGCGTGTGGCGAGAAGTTGCACATGCGGATGCGCTTTGGAAAACCCTAGCACCATCACTTTTTCTTTGGTGGCTCCTTTCCTCCCTTGCCCTTGGCCTTGGGATCCGGCGGTGGCTCGGGCGGCGGCGGGGGCGGGGGCTCGGGCTCGGGCGGCGGCTTGAGCTCGTCTGAGCGCTTCTGAAGGATGGTGAAGAGCGAGTGCTTGGAGGGCTTCCAAACGGTCGACGCATCGAGCTGCTTATCGAGGCCCGAGGGCTCGACCATCGGCCACAGCGTCGCCGCCGCTGATGGGGTACTCATCCAGGCGCGTTGCAGCCCTGATGAGTAGACCGGCGCGCTGCCGTACGCGGTACCCGCCGCCACGTGTATTGGGGCGCTTCCGATGCGCGTGGGCGCCGCGGGGAACTTGTTGCCAATGTGCACCTCCTGCTCCTTGTACGAGCGCACGGAGACGGCCGCATTCACGATGCTCTTACGCATGCTCTGCTGCGTGGACGCCACGTCATCCACAAACTGCTGCGGGTTGAGCGTATTGCGCTCGACGGCGAGGCGACCGGCAAGCACCGAGCTCTGGTAGTGTCCGGCGGAGAGCGGTCGTAGCTTGTCCTGCGAGGCGAACGACTCGCCCGACAGCACCGTGAACCCTTTGAGGCTCTGGTAGCCAGGGGGGCCGATCGTGAAACGTTCTACATCTGGCCTGTACGCGGTCGGAGGCACCCTGTACCCGGTCGACGAATAGGGCCGTGGCCGCGAGACGTGCAGGACGGGACCGCCGGCCGGGCGCTTCTGGTACATCCACTCGCCCGGCCGCCAGAGCATCTTGCCGGTCTCCGTCGAGCGGTGGTATGCCTCGATGTCCACATCGCCGCGCTGCGGGTACATGGGCCTCTGTGGCGCCGGCTCGGCCTCGATCGCGGCCGCACGCCTGAGCATCGAGCCGAACCAGTCCTCAAAGTCGCAGCAGGTGAGCTTAGCCTCGGTCTCGTATCGGTGCGCGGCCGACGCCGCCGTCTCACCGTACGCGTCCTCTAGTCCCGGGTTGGCGCCTGCCTCAATCAACGCCTCACAGCATGCGCGGAAGCCGCCCCGAGCGGCCCACATCAGCGCAGTGCAGCAAGAGGGGCCGCCGGTGAGGTCGACAGTCGCATTCGCACGAAGCAGGAAGGTGACGACAGCGAGATGCCCATTTTGGCATGCTGCCATGAGCGGCGAAAGTCCGGCGGCATTCTGCACATCTGCCGACACACCCTCGGCCAGCAATTTGCTCATCACCTCTATGCGGCCGTGAACTGCAGCGGTCACGAGCGGGTGCTCGCCCTTAGCATCGCACGCATTGAGCGGGTTGACGGGAGGAGGCTCCCAGCCTGGCACTTCCGGCGGTGGCTCCGGCTCCGGCGGCGGCTTGCCCTTCGGGGCCATTGCGGCAGCAGCAGCTGCGGAGGCTGCACCACAGCGATGGCCGGTAGGTGAAGAAGGAGTCCACCAACGGTTGGTCATTCATATGAACACACACCAAACGTAACGATTCAACGAAAATCAAAAGACTATCAGAAGCGAAATTTGGGAAGGGGGGGGGGGCAGCACGCGGCGCTTCCGAGGGAATCTGAGAGCTCATTTTGCCTCGTTGCCGCAGAGCTGCACATAGCCGGACAGGCGTGAGGCGTCCGCGCGCGTCCCGCGAGCACGTTACAGAGCAACATGATCACAGGCATCAGCGAAAATCAGCGACGCCGTGAGGAGCCGTCATGCTCGTGCGGATTCAGGGAAGGAGACAATTATTCTTCGAGGGTTACATATTAGCATGCAATTAAACACAAAAGTACTCACACATGCGGCTAGAACGCGAACAACCGGTAAAAATGGCGTGCCCAATGTTTCCACCCGTGGGTTTGCCGGCGCGCGAAGCGGCGGCAAACGAGCGGCAGCCGCCCACGTTGGACACATGGCCGCGTATGTTGCGCGCAGCAGCGATCGTAGCCAATCAATTTGGCACGCGCTGTGATCGGCTGCTCCTCGTGCACGACAACCTCGGCGGTGCTGGCCTTGGATGGTCCTCCAACTACTGGGCGATCGCCTTGGCCGCAGCAGTGCAGGCAGGCCGCGTGCTTCATGCGGTGCCGTCGCCTAGCTCCGCAAACTCGAGCCTTGCCACCCGCTGGTGTGACCGGCCACCCTTTACGCTGGAGTGCTACTATCTTCGATGGAACGATTGCGAAGGAACGCCCTTGTCTGACGAGGTTCCGGTCTTAAAGAGGATTGGCCATCGCGCAACGTGGGGAGTTGAGGGCCTCGCTTCCCACCACTTTACGTCTCAGAACTTCATGCATCTGCCTCTGTCGAGCTTCACCGCCCCCCGATGGCCGAGCTTACATCGGAAGCGTCCACGAGCGGCCACTACAGGAGCTGCGAACGCAAGCCAACTAGAGAACGAGACGTTTGCGATGCTGCGATCCGAATCGCTCCGGTTCCTCTTCCGTCCAAGAGCATGGGTAGCGCAAATCGGCGAGTGTGTGCGCGCGCGCGCTCCTGGCCGAGCGTACCTCGGGGTGTTTGTGCGTGATTCAGCAGAGAAGCGTGCAGAGCTCACTGCGCACGGGCATGGCTGGCCGAAGGAGGCTACGTACGCCCCTCTCGCCCTCGCAGTGGCGACACAGCTCCTGCCGCCGCCGCATATCGTTGTACTTGGGACATCCTCTCAGGCAGCGTACAACCGCTTCTTGACGTTTG
Organism: Chrysochromulina parva; assembly: GCA_002887195.1. NCBI lineage: Eukaryota > Haptophyta > Prymnesiales > Chrysochromulinaceae > Chrysochromulina > Chrysochromulina parva. The sequence goes on from PJAB01000168.1 coordinate 22,551, forward strand.
ATCAAGATGCAGAGGGAACAAGCAGCACAGTCCTCAGAAGGGCGCGTGCAAGCGACGGGCAGAGCAGCAGCGGTGGTGGAGGCAGCAGCACCAGCAGCAGTCGCAGCAGTCGCAGCAGCGGTGGTGGCAGTCGGAGCAAGAACATGCGGGTGCTCGCGACAGAGAATGAGCGCTCCGATCACGACAGCTGGGTGATGCGTGGAGGATCGCACCCAGGATCGCACCACATGGGCGCATCGACCTCCGAGGGCGCCACCTCCCCGGGCGCAACAAGGACCTCGGAGGGCGTCATCGCATCGGTGAATTTGTATCTGGCGAGCCGGGCAGCCTACTTTCTCTCCCTCTCGTCCTCCGCGTGGACTTACCTGGTCGCAGACCTCATGGAGGGCTCCCGTGCCGAGCCTGTGCTGTACCTGTGCTGCCGCTGTGGCCCCCAAGATCACTACGTGATGGCACCGGCGATCGGGGAGGACGCGATGAGGCTGGTCAACGGTACGGAGAAGCGCAAGACAAATGTGGTGCTGCTCCGTGCAAGAGCTCGTTCGGCGCGTACTATTACTGACCAACCCATCAGCAGGCCCGGCATGACACCCGAGATGTTCATCAACCTGTCCGACGTGAGGGGCTTGTGTACCCAAGGTCCGCTGTTGGAGCTGAGCAGCGGTGGCGTGATGCCGGTGGGACTCAGCTAAAGCTAAAGGAGCAAAAGCTGCATGATGTACATGTGTACATGCATTGAACAGCTCTTTGGGCTTAGGGCGTGGGCACTCATAAAGTATTAAAAAGACATAAAAATAGATAATCAAAGGAGACGGCGGGCCGACCGGGCGCGAGGTGACCTCTAGGTGACCCGAGGAGAGCTTCCTGCGTAAGCGTGAGTGACTGAAAGTGAGCAGTCAGCAGATCTGGTTACATACACGTGCACAAAAGGTGTATATACACGTAGATGCGTCTACAAGCACGAGTGCTGCGTCTGCTGCGTCTGCTCGGCGTATTAGATCCACCCGAGGCTCGCAAGGTCAGCTTCCTCGCAACAATCACATGTTGAGGCTGCCTGTGAGACCCATCTGTGCATGTGGTCGACGACGAATGCAAAAAGTGCAGATCGATGAGGCCGCTTCTTGCGGCGGCTCTGCTACACGTGTAGATGCGTCTAGCACGAGCGCTCCGTCTGTGTATAGCTGCTCAGCGACACAGATCCACCCGAGGCTCGCAAGGTCAGCTTCCTTGCAACACACCGAACGTGAGCACGTTGATGCGGTCTGCGACCCACATCTGCAAGGTCGACGACGGATGCAATAAAAGTGCAGATCGATGAGGCTGCTTCTTTTGGCCGCTGCTACACGCGTAGATGCGCGTCTAGCACAAGCGCTGCGTCTGTGCATCGCTTCTCGGCGAATTAGATCCACCCGAGGCTCGCAAGGTCAGCTTCCTCGCAACAAGCATATGTTGAGGCGGCCTGAGACCCATGCACCCATCTGTGTGCATGGTCGACGACGAATGCAAAGCGCAGATCGATAAGGCCGCTTCTTGCGGCTGCTGCTACACGTGTAGATGCGTCTAGCACAAGTGCTGCGTCTGTGTATAGCTGCTCAGCGACACGCAGATCCTACACAGATCCACCCGAGGCTCGCAAGGTCAGCTACACTCAGCTTCCTCGCAAGACCGAGCATGAGAGTTCGCCACCTTGGATTCAATAGTGCACCGTCGACGATGCAATGCAAGTGTACAGAGCTCTGAGAGAGGTCGGCGCTGGCACAGGAGGTGTACTGACTCCTCTCCTCCCTTAGCAAGCCTCAAGTTAGCCTCAAGTGCGTCCCCTATACATGTAGCTCCACCATTCCTTTCCTGTGCATCACCACACGCAGATGGGTCGCACAGGCCGTGCTTTTGCTCGGTCTTGCGATGCAGTTGACCTTGCGAGCCTCACGTGGATCTCATACGCTGAGCAGCTATAAAGAACACAGACACAGCGTTCATGCTAGATGCATCTACGCGTGTAGCACAGCGGCCGCAGTAGGCCGCAGGAAGCTGCCTCGTCGATTATCGTGTCGATCCGCACTTGCATTGCGTCGTCGCCACATGCAGATGGGTCGTTAGTCGAAGCAACAATGCTCATGTCTTGCGAGGAAGTTGGACCTTGCGAACCTCATGTGGATCTCATACGCTGAGCAGCTATACACAGACGCAGCGTTCATGCTAGACGCATCTACGCGTGTACATGTAGCAGCGGCCGCAGGAAGCTCCCTCTTCGATGTGCACTTGCATTGCGTCGTCTATGCGTCGTCGACGGTGCACTTGAGTCCAAGGTGGCGACAACCATGCTCACATACTTGGTCTTGCGAGAAAGTCGACTTTGCTCGACGACGCCGCGCGCGATGCATGTGTGCACATCAAGAACGCGCCGCGTCCTGCGCTCACTGCCCCACACCAGCATGATGTGACCGCTGCGTTGAGTGGCCTTGCTGCACAGGAGCATGAGCAAGGTTTTGGTGCGACCTTCGACGCAACCCGTCTGCATGCTCGACGACGCGACGGTGCACATCGAGGACGCCGCTTCGTGCGGCTATCGCTACACTACCTCTACACGCCTATAGATTAACTATAGATGTGTACTGTATAGCACGACGCACCGCTGTGCGTTGAGTGGCCTTGTTTTACAGAAGCAAAGTCTGTGCCGCCGTCGCGTGACTATATACTGAAGAAGATATGAAGGGGCCGAGAAAGGTTCCGAGAAAGGAAGTTCCGATGCAAGTGCAGTTGTGCAGATCGCCCAGCCGTCAGCGCGCGAACATCGAGGGCAGCGCGAGCGACGGCAGCACGGCACACGAGGCGCCCGTGGAAACTGCGAGCTCCTGGGCACACCGTTTGCGCTGACTGTGCTCGGCGGTCAGGCGGTCGTGATGCTTCAGGAGAGGTGAAGAGTAGGTGAAGAGGCCCCCTTCAAACGGATATTTCTTCTCGTCCGCGCCATGTGTGCCTATTTCGCATGCATGCACGAGAGAAATAGCGAGATCCCTTTGGGGGCATGCCTTTTCTTGAGATCGCCACGTACGCGTCGTTTCGGGCGCTCTTTTGATGGCGCGGGCGTCTTCATGGCATCTTTTCTCGACAGTGATTCACACTCCTTGTGACAGGCTGTAAACTGCGTGGGCAGCGTAGAGTTATAGGAGACTTAAAGTCATGCGGTCAAATCTACAGATCTATACCGTGCGTGCATGAATTAGACTTTGATCGCGGTTTCGGTGCAGATAGACGGAAGAACATGCCTCCGTGCAAAAATCATTCACTCTTTCTACAAATTGTGTACTCCGTACTTACTCCGTACTTTCGGGATGATTTGCGTCGGACGAATAGCGAACAGCGTAGTGTCTGGCACAATGGTCTGGTTATGATCACCCCTTGATGATCACTTGATCAGGCACATCCTTACAGTGTAAACTGCTGTTTATTTGCAGTAAATTTAGTGCCAAAAATTTCGCGCCGCGCAACTTGAATACCCCTTCCAGAACGCGCGCCCCGCCGTCGGTCCCGGACTAGTGGTACCTACCCATTGTCGGCTATTCCGTATTCGTCTATTCGATGATCGATGAAGGATTGCTCGAGCCCACAGAGGTGTCTACATAAACACGCCACGTACGCGCGGTCGATTCGGCTATTCGATGCAGGATTGCTCGAGCCCAGAGGTGTGTTTTGGTTGTGATGGAAACTTTACAGAAGGGCGAGCGCCGTGTTGCACACACTTCACAAAAGTGACGGGCTCCGAAACTTGCTTTCGGCTGCATCGCGCGGCGCAGCCCCACTTCTCGCACGCACGCTCGGAGTCGCCGTCAGGCCCTGACCATGAAGGCTTTTTCGATGAAGCCTAAGGCGTCGAAAGGGGCTGTGGCTGCTCCCGCACCAAGCCTCGAGGACGTCAGCAGCCCGCCGACCGATGGAGACGCCCCGACCCCACCGCCGCCGCCGCCAATCAGTGTTCCGGAGCCCGGTAGGCCACGCTTTCCCGTCGGCAGCTGCGTGCACGTGAAGCGCAGCAACGGAGAGGAGAATCTCGCATATGTGATGAAACACGATGCGACGAATGATTCCTACACGGTAGAGCTCGGAAAGCAGGGCTCTGGGAAGCTGAAAAGGTGCCACGAAAAGGATCTTCGAGAGGCCGCACCGTCCATCTCGTCGCCGCAAGAAGAGGCGTTGGTCAAGATGATGGCGGAGTCTCCGAGGTCTCCGAGCCCTGAGCCCATCGATATGAGCCTGACGCCAATCAAGGAAGACGAAGACGCGCCGCCACCGCCGGAGATCCCCGAAGCCGTCACCGCCACGTTCACAAAAACGGCGACTGCCCAGCTAAAGGAGAACGTGAGAGAGCTGACGGGCGAGCTCGCGGAGAAGAAGGCGACGATCGCGCAGCTGCAGGCGACGATCAAGGAGCTGCAGGAGAGCGTTAAGGAGGGCGAAGGCTGGCGGCATGCCGCGGAGGCGCTCACCGCGGCCCAGGCCGAGATGGCGGACGAGAAGCCCTCGGACAAGGCGCGCGCTGCGATGCGTGCCGAGATCGAGCAGGAGGTGCGCGCGCAGCTGTCGTCGGAGACGAAGTCAAAGCCGAGCAGCAAGGGAGGGGGCATCTGGCAAGAGAGGGCCCTGGACGCCGCGAGGCTTGCAGATGAGCTGCGGGACAAGTGGTCCTCCGCAGAGTCTGAACTCGCCAACGTTCGCAAAGACCTGAGCGACACGCGCACGAAGCTGGGCATGGCGGAGGCGCAGATGAACGAGTCGTTCGACGTGTCGGCCGAGAAGCAGAGGGCGCTCGACGAGTCCGAGACGGCGCTCGCGAAGGCCAATGACGAGATCGAGCGAGCTCAGGCGCAGGTGCGCGAGCTCACGGCCGAGCTGATGGCCGAGCGCGAGGAGAAGGCGAGCGCGCTCGCGGCGAGCGAGGGCGCGGCGGCGGCTGTGCACGAGCTGCGCGCATCGCAAGCCTCGAGCCTCCAGCAGGCGTGGGAGCTCGCCGAAGCGCTCGAGACGGCGCTCAACGAGGCGGCCGCCATTAAGGAGATTGCCGGGGTGAAGTTCAAAGGGCACAAGATGCCGCTGGGCCCCGTGCTCGATACACCGAGGGCGCTCGCGGGGCAGCTGCGGCTGCGGCTAGGCCAGCCAGGCGTGGAGTCGCCCGCCTCGATCATCTCGAGCGCGGGCACAGCCAAGCTGCCCCCTTCCCAAACCGGCAATGGTAGCGCCGTCTCGAGCGCCCAACACGGCGTGTCCGAGCTGCTCGCCGAGCTGCGGCGGAAGAGGGCGGTGACGGAGAAGGAGAGCACGGCGGCAGTCGAGCGCGACGACTTTGAACATGCCGATCGACTCCAGCTGATCCTCGACGATCTCAACATCCAGATCGCCGAGCTTGATGGCGCCGGGCCGGGCGCCGCACTCGCGCCCGCGCCCGCCGGAGCGCCCGCGTCGGCGTCGATCTCGGCGTCGATCTCGGCCCATGCAGAGGCGGCGGTGATGCGCCAGCGCATGAGCGATGCGCGCCATGCGCTCGCGACGGCGCTCGAAGGCCTCACGGGCGGCGACGACTCGTCGGCGGCCGTTGACGAAACCGCGCTCCCGCCCCACCTGAGAGAAGCGGACGCGTCGCGCTTGGAGTCGGAGCTCATTAGCCTGATGGCGTCGCTCAAGCACGCGGACCGCGAGCTGCGCGCCGCCCTCAGCCAGGGGAAAGGGGGCGCCGAGGCGCTCGCGCCTAGGCGCCTTCGCGATAACTCAGCCGAGGAGATGCAGGCGCAGCTCATCGACTACAAGATGCGGGCGGCACAGCTCCAGCTCGAGCGAGATGAGTCTTTCATGGCGTGCCGGCAGCTGCAGCTCCAGAATCGGCAGCTCTCGTCCCAGATCAGCGCTGGCGGCGCGCCCACAGCCGCGGAGCCTAACGCCAGCCCCAAGAAGATAAAGAAATCGAAATCGACCCTGGCGTAAGATGGCGTGAGGATGGCATCGACATCGCGGTGCTCGCGCTGCCTCATGGCCTGCCGGACTCTTGATGTGCGCGCGCTCTGTGGCGAGAGAGCTATTGCCAAGACCTCAGTGGGCGTGAGGGTGCTTGGGGAGATGCGCGATCAACCTCACACATGCATCAAGTTCAAGAGGTTGGGGCGACTGCGCTGGGTGTGGCGGAGTAGGTCTGAGCGTCGAGCGCACTGAGAGGCGGAGACACACTGCAGAGTGCAGCGGTGTGCAGAGACGTAGAAAGGTTTGCTTGGGTGACAGGACACATTGTACCTAGCACACGACGCCCCCGAGGCCAAGCGGCCAAGGGCGTGGACGGCGACCGGAGCCGCGGAGCGACGGCGGACCTCCGCTCCCGCGGCGGGGTCGGGGAGTCCTCGGTACAACACCGGACACCTTACATGTACATCGCCATTGGCTGTACTAATAGTACTGTACTGGCCCTGTGAATTGGCTTTAGCGTTTAGGACCCCACCCTATGTTGTCTCAGACACACAAGCACGAGCATGAGCACGAGTCGCATGTGCACCCCAACCATCTGCAATAATCACGAGTCGCATGCACCCCACCCATTTGATATATCTGGCCGTGCCCATTCACGCCACTGATCGCAATCAGGGTTGAACTCTAAATCTGCTCGGTCGCACCTAGGCTTACCAGGAGGCTGAACTAGGGGAGCTCCGCCTGGCATCTTCACGTACAAGTTGTCTAACCACGAGCCAGAAAGATCTTTATATGCTTTGTACAGGAACGTCTTTGCGTTGACGTAGCCGTGAGCAGAGAAAAACATGTCCACCGGCCGTAGGTCACGATACTTGTTGGTCTCGATGAGAACCGCTCGGACATCGAGTTTCCCCCATGGTAAGCACTTGAGTACGCTCGGTTCGTTGCCCTCAATGTCAATGCTGATCAGGTCGACTCGGCGCGTTTCTAGCTTCAACTTGACAAGAGATTCACGTAAGCCAACGCATTGCATCTCGCTGCCTCCACCCTTCACCACCGTGCTTGGTCTCAGAGTCAAAAGACCACCGGAGCCGGTCGCAATCATTTTCGTTGGTCTGCCCATCACGCAGGAAGGCACCAAGTGACAACTGCGCTCCGAGCGGATACGCTCGTGGTAATTTGCCTGCGGCTCAAAGCACACGCCTGTCCAGCCAAGACATACGTCAAAGAATGCTGTGTTCGATATTTTGATTGCATCATTTGTGCCGATGTCGATATATAAGCCCTTTTGTGACTCGGCCACCATCCCTGCGAAGAAATTACGATAGAGGAAGTGATCCTGCCACGCTTGCGCAAAGCCAGCATCCGGCAGATTGCGCAGCACCCGTTCGCAACGCTCGCGATGCTTCAGCGGCACGTCTCGTAAAATGTGGGCTACTTTCTCCTGTGCTGCCGACCATTCCGCTTCAGTTACGCGCCAGCCAGCCAAAAGCTGGGGGCTTGGTCGGCTTGTTACGCTTCCATGCGGCAAGCTTGGTCCATGCGGCCATGCGGCAAGCTTCAAGCTGCGTCCATGCGGCAAGCTTGGCGGAGTCTCTTTCCGTAACTTCAACCAAACGGGTACAGCAGCTGGTCTTGCGAGGCGCCAGACAAAAGTCACCATATCACGTACCTGGGAAGGGTGGCGATTCGGTGTGCCACGGTGCCATGTGGAAGGAAAGCGCACTACCGCGTCCCCAATGCCAGAGAGGAGCCGTACACTTGGAAAGTTCCGACCCAATACGTGATTCACCTCGCACCAGCATGCGCTGTACTGTTGAGAGCCGCCACCCGCAGAACGCAGCGCATTGATCGTTGGTCTACTGAAGAGCTGCTCGAGGGGGATGCCTTGGGTACCTGGCCACACTTCAAGCGGACCCAGTTCATCCGTGACTTCAGCTAACGGGATATCGATCGTCAGAAGCAGTTGAGGATCATCATAGGCTTGGTCGTAGTGCGGATTTTGGTACTTGCTACCAGAGAGCGCCGAGTTAAGATGGACCTCCTCCAGTACTGAGTCGGAATTAGTGTCTCCACCCCTGTGCAAGCGTCGGCGTGCCAGCTTGAGTATTGCTCCACTATCAATCACACCAGACAGAGCCGCCTCTGCCAGTGCGTAGATAGGCTCAAACACGCTTGACAGGAGCTCCGGTGGTGAGAGCGACGATGAGCCTGTCGACGAGCTCAGCACTGCTTTCAGGCGGCGAGGCTGATTTTCAACCCCGCTCCTAGTATCAAGTGGCGGCAGGCGCCGCCGGCCTCGCTTTTCGATCGCCGCAAAGATACGCTGGAGCTGCGCGGCTGACAAAGCACGTTTGACTAATGCCGCACCACTTGTGTACAAAACGGCGCGCAGCTGCGCACCACCGTCGGTGGACACAGGCGTGCGCACCGTGAGTGCGGTGGCGAAGTTGATCCCACTCTTTGCACCCTCGTTGCCGGCAGATCCAAGTAGGCTAGCTTCGGCTTGATCACATGCAGCAGTAGTGTGCACGGGTGCTCCACGTGCTATGGTAGCGCATGCCCTTTGTGGTGGCCGCTCAATCAGCCCGGCTCTTGGTTGCATACCCGCACTCGTGTAGACGGCGTCGATGCACCGCATCAGACGCACCGAGGCAGCGCCCGTGTTCACAAAGGATGCCGCGTCGGAAACTGCTCCACTGCGAATGCGTTTCACCGCGGCTGTAAAGTGTGACAATTGGTTGCCATAAGAGGTAATAGCCTTGTCAAAGGACTGGCGATGCACCACTGTTCCGTCGAGCGCGTGCAGAGTGATCGAATTTCCGAACTGAGGTGCCTGAAAGCCCGTGACAACCAAAGTTCCGTTGGAGCCCACCACACGCAGCTCTTTTGTTTCAGTCTTCTCACCAATCAGAGACCAGGCGAAGCGCACCGATAAGCCGCCAATGAGAATATCCCCTTCCATACCCTCGTCGATCAGGGGATCCTTTGGCCAACGAGTTGCGACAGTGCTGCGAACGTCGCAGCCTTTCTCGTAACCATCGTCATACAGAATTTCTAGGAGCGTGCTCAGCACGTAGCCAGCAAGGTCCATGGCGCTGCCTCCCGAGAGAGCTGAGTCGTAGCGCGACCCCTTCCTCTGAACATACCTCTTCGGCATGATCAGTTTTGCTTCTGCGTGGCGTAGTTCGCCTAGCCCGCGTACGAGCGCACGCACGCGCGCTATCATTGGATGGTGCAGGTTGTGCAAGCCGTGCATGAGCACAAGATTGCGCTGCCGTGCAAGTGCTACCAGTGCTTCAGCCTGTACAGCATTGGAAGTAAGTGGCTTCTCAAGAAGAACGTGCTTACCGGCCGCGAGAGCAAGCGCCGCCCACTCAAAGTGTAAGCTGGTCGGCAATGCAATGTACACACCATCAACGTCCGGGCTCGTAAGGAGCGCGCTGTAACTGGAGTACACAGTTGCATTTGAAAGGTATTCCAAGTGCTGCTGCTTGAAGGCGATTGCATCCTGCACAGACCGCGCCGCAAGCCCAACAATGGCCACCATGCCCGGGCGGCGCGCAGCGGGCGTAAGTAGTGCCAGCTTGACGATATCTGCCCGGCCAAGGAAACCAATGCGGATACATGATTGGCTTGAACGCGCAGCAGAGAAAAAAACGTCACCATAAGAATTGCCGCTGACGACCACGAGACCCCCCAGTATGCAGAGCGCCGGATACACTTTCATCGAGCGGCGGGTGGGGGCAAGCCGGGAAGTGCAGCCGTGAACTTCTTGCGACTGCTCGTCCTGCGCCTGCTGGTGGTGCTCGGTGAGGATGCCCAGCCAAAAGCGGTTGGCCGCCAAACCGACGGCAAACTGTAGTAGGAGGGCTGTGGCTGTGTGGCAGGCGCCAACGACAGCGATCACACCAACCATGGCGCCGATGATGATGCCCATCGAGCCGCCGCTCTTGACTCTTGCGTCCGTGTGCGGAGGCGCTGACGAATCTACCGGTAAAAAGACACCGGGGGGAGCCGGGACACACACGAATCTACCGGTACAGTACCGGATCCGGCAAAAAGACATTGGGGGAGTTGGGATACACACGGGCGCACACGGGCACACAGATCACACAGACGTTAACGTTCACAGACTTACCGGTAGCGTCCGCGTGTCCCGTGTGTCCCGTGTGTGTCCCGGCTCCCCCCGGTGTCTTTTTACCGGTAGCCACACAACCATCCAAACCAACCCCCAAACTTCGCACGAATCCGCGGCGCGACCATGCACACAAATTGCTCGGTCGACCTGGTCGCCGTGCGCCTCTTCGCCTCCCTCCTCGCTGCGCCCAACCGGTCGCACTACCAATGGATTCACGGCCAGAGCCCGAGTTTGCGGAATCAGTATTTCCTGCACCAACATTGCTGCCACCCACATGTGCCAGCAACATACACGTGCCCGAACCTATCCGTGATTGGCGGCGATTGGCCCATCTGTCCAAGCTATTCGCCGCGCGGTCTTGTCTATTCAGTTGGCATCGACAATATTTGGGATTTTGACGATGCGTGTGCGAGCAGTGGACACGAAGTCCACTCGTTTGATCCGACGGCTAAGAACCTCGCCATGCATCAAAGCCACAAGCAGACCGGCGTTCACTTTCATCCGTGGGGCTTGACTGGCGGTGACGAGATCCCGTGCGTTAGGGACCCGCAGCAGCCCCGCAAGAAACACGAGCTACAGGATGCGGGCGGCCGTGGCTCCTTCCTCGATTCACTCTATACGCTGACTTCCATACGCGAACGGCTGGGCCACTCCAGCCGCCGGATCAGCATGCTCAAAATAGATTGCGAGGGTTGCGAATGGGACGTGTTCCACCACTTGAGCCAGCAGCCGACCTCGCTGCTCGACGACGTTGACGTACTTCTCATTGAGCTCCATCCCAATTTGCTTCTTACTACCGACGCCGACCTAAACAAGTTTGGTTCGTTTTTCGAGTACGTATTCATCCGTAGCGGCTTCCGCATCTGGTGGCAGCATCCAAACGGCGGCGGCAAGGACCGACCGTGCGGCGGCGGCGGGCGCTGCTTCCACCCGGTGCTCCTTGCCTTGGGCCTGGACCCGCACATTTGCTGCTACGAGCTCGCACTAGTGCGGCCAACAGGGACGGCGGCGGAGATGCGGGAATCACAGGGCATACTGAGGATGGCATACGCTCGCGAGGCCGTCGCGACGCGAGCCACGACGTACTCGCCGTGTCCGCATTGCCTCGGCAATCGTTAAAGTGTGTCGGACGCGCGGAGCAACCTATCTTGGTTTTGTCAAGTCAAGTTTCGGGTAACAGAACATTTTAGAACCTGGGACCTAGTTCTCCTGTGTATCAACCCTGAGGGCGGGAAGTCGAAGTGCCAGCAGCAGCCAGGAGCCTGGGTACCGGTACCGTACCGGTACGAGAAGCAGAAGGCGGCGCGCGAGTTTGCGGCCTGGTTCGGCGTCCCCGGACGAGGCCCCGCGCCGCCGAGGCCAGCGTGCCCCCCGCTCAGTGACTTGACTTGATGACTTGACTTGACATTGTGGAAACGAAAAGGTCCTTTGCTGTGATGAGTTTCACACGTCTGTCGTGTTAACGTTCACGGAGGCATGTTCGTCGCCTTCGTGCTAGATCGCGACAACGTTGTCCGCGCGTACGCGAGCGAAGAGGAGGCTCGCAGCAAAACTGGCATTCAACTCAGCGAGCCGGCCACGGTGGTCACGGCACAGGGATTCGCCCCGAATGGCACGTCCACAGCCCAAGGCCTCCACGCGCGTTACGCTTTGCTGCTTCCGGCTACGCATGACCGCTGTGCAAAGCTGGATGTGTCGCACCTTGACGCCTCATTGCTGCGCACGAATGTTCGCAAGGCAGTGCGGCGGCAGCTGCCGCACGTCGCTGCCGAGTCCGCGATGCAGTACCTCGCGCAATCATCGTCTCGCTCCGAGCAAGCGGACCTCCTCAAGCTGCTGCCCATCATGGCGGCCGAGGATGCCACTGCAGTTCCGCTGCTGCCGGTGTGTATCTTCTTTGCTCTCGGTGCCACCGAACTTGAGTTAGGGACGATTGATCGGCGCATTGTGGCACGTTGCGCGGCGCAGCTCGCACTCGCACCGCGCGAGCCATCATGCGTGTCCAAGGCCGCGTGGAATGCCGAGGTGAACCCCACAATGACGGAGAAGTGGTGGCTCGAGTCGGACCGGTCGCCCGAGCTCAAGGCCACCGCGCTTCTCATGCACGCGGCCTTCGAGCTTACGTGGGCCGTCCCACATACGCAGAAGTGGGTCGGCCACTTGCGTAACGCCGTCTGTGCTCGGATCCAACGGACGGAAGCGCCTTTCGTCTTCCCGGGCGACCCGAGACTCGCCGCGTATGACACCGAGGAGCTCGTCAAGCGCATCCGACTGCAGGACGATCGGACTCTCCTACCATTGGCGAGCCGCCAAACGTGTTCGTGCGACTTCCACAACGCGAGTCGTAAGGCCTCGATGCTCGAAGAGCTGCGCCAGGTACCCGAGCTCTGATTGCCCTCTGATTGCCCTCTGATTGCCCTCTGATTGCCTCTGATGACGATGCTCAAACAGCTGCGCCAGGCACCCGAGCTCTTGATAGCTCTTGCCACGAATGACCGCTGATGACCTCTGATGACCTGCTGCGCCAGGTACCCGCGCTCGAGGGAGTGTGTGAACGTTCGCTCGAGGTGGCCGTTGAGGAGCAGTCGCTGCTCAACGTGCGCGACTGTCTCAACCTCCATGGGCCGCGCTACATCAACCTGCTGTTGCTACCCAAGACGCCCGAGACGAATCCGTCAGCGTGGAAGAAGCGCTTCGTCGAGGAGTCCTGGCCTCTGGTGGCCTCCAAACTCTGGGCCACGCGAGGGGCTGAGCATCCGAAGCTGTCACTCGGCGCCACCACGGCGACCGCCACGGCGACCGCCACGGCGACTGCTACAGCTGGTGCAGCGCCCGCAGCACCCTCGCCACTTCCTGCAAGCTCCTCGGAGTCGGCCACGAACAAGAAGCGTAAGGCGGAGCTCGAGCCCCCTGTGCCCTTCGCTTGCAACGCGTGCGGTACCGTGAAGCCCGTGGCTGGCTTCATACCTTGCGATCTGTGCGAGCCGGAGCGCTACTGGTGCGATGCGTGCGCGCCGACGTACTTGCGCTACCAGCCGCCGCGGCGCATTGTGCCCAAAGCGCCGAGCTCGTTTTGCATCGAGTGCATCGAATATGACGAGACTACGCGCGAGGAATTTTGATGATTGATGATTGAATACGCGTCCTTACGCTGTAATGACGTGTATGACTCCGGCGCGGCTCGGCCTTGGCCCTTGCGCCTAATCTGTTGCTTCGGTGTTGCGCCCGGACTTTTAAGCGTGAAAGTGACCTCGAGATTGCTTTCATATAAAATCGAGGAGCTCACGTCACAGGCTGGGCCGCCTCCAGCGAACCCGACCCTGCCTCCACCCGCTCCCAGAGCGCCTCCCCGGACCCCGCGCGCCTGCTCGAAGGCGGTCGGCGAAATGAAGGCGCGCGCGGCAGACGCGTAGCGGCCCCCGGCAGTGCGGCCGGACCTGGGCTCGCCTCGACTCGTTGATCGTTGTACGCATTACGGAGATCAATGCGTACAACGAAGAAGTCAGGGTGGACCTCGAGGAGCAGGCGGAGCCCAGCGCCGTACCGGTACTCTTCCGGTACTCTACCGGTCCGGAAAAAATCACCGGGGGGAGCCGGGACCGGTACAGTACAGTTTGTGTGACCCGGCTCCTCCCCGGACACGTGTCACTTTTTTAAGGTAAAAGCATTGGGTAAAAGGACACCGGGGGATCCGGGACACACACACGGGACAACCGAAACGAAAACGTCGCACCATTTTTAACGGCCAGTGTATCCCCCTCAACGTACCCTCAACGTGCCCTTTTCCCAGTGACCACCAGCGACCTTAGGACCCCTGTAGGGCCTGCCGGCCCTCCTGGTCCACCACCGGGTGACGGGGGGTTTCCTATACAAATTGGGGGGGGTTTCCTATACAATACGTATCCTGATGTATCCTGCATGTATCCTGCATGTATCCTGCATGTATTCATCAAGATACATCAAGAT
>PJAB01000169.1:0-36589 GCA_002887195.1 Chrysochromulina parva
ACCTGTTCCGTTGTGCCAACCGTGTGGAGGTCATCCCCTCTTAGTGAGGAAGAGCTCAGTGAGCTACCCGAGTGTGTGTTGTGTGAACGCCTGGTACGGCGCGCGGAGCGCGGCGTGACTGAGGACGCACTTCTGCTTCCGCGGGCGGGCTGTGGGAAGACGAGATTTTTGCTCGTCCACGTCGGGACCTGCTGGCGCAACACTGACGCACGTCGCGCTACCCAAACATGTTGCCCTTTTGCACCGAACGATCAATCTCACGATCATTGCCAAGTTGCACTGGCGACGACCGACTGTGCAAGAGCGTTGCCAAAATCTACGGAGCTACCTGCGCCAACCTCTCCGACGTGAACTGGATCGCAACGCTAGTGGAGGACACAGGCTTGACGCGCAGCGGCGTTCCAGGGCAGTCAAGTGATAGGTTGTACGGCGTCGAAGCGGGCCACGTGGTGAATTCTGGTGGCTTATACCAGGATCCCAGACAGATTGCATTCGCCATGCTCCACCTGGGCCACACCCTCGACGTGCACACATATGTGGAGTATGGCGTGTGGACTGCTTGGACCTTCACGCTGATGAGCTCTTACCTTGCGCGCGTGGGATCCGGGTCGAGTTTCAGGGCTCGCGCCATAGACACCGTAAGCAAGCGTGTTTCGCCTGACACCTTGGCGCTCTGGCCCTCCTTCAACGGTTCGTTCTCTTGGGCCAAGGGGGACGTGCGAAAGTTGACGGGGCTGGCCCGGGGAGAGGAGCTCGTCGATCTATGTTTCATTGATGCGTGCCATGACTATTGGTGCGCGCGCTCCGATTACGAGCGCTTCGCTCCTTATTGCCGTTACATGATGTTCCACGACGTGGCAGACTTCGAAGTACTAGCCGGTGATCCGCCCTGGGGTGGTGTCGTTGCGCTGTGGGCCCAGATCGTCACCAACATTGACCGCAAGCGCGCCGTCGAATTCTTTAGCCAACCGGGCACCTTCCCGACCCGCTATGGTATCGGGATCCTGTCGCCGAATGAGAAGACGGGCAACGGCCAGACGGACATCTGGCCTTCGTCGCACTGGAAACCATGGCAGCGCACCGGCGAGATGTGGTTGTGGGATGTGCTCTGCCCACCAAAGAGGAGCAGACAAGGTGACAAGTGCGAGCGGCGGCGCGTTGCAATGGCCGAAGGCACCTTTGGTGGCGAGCCGAGATTTCTCAACTCCACGTTGGACTATGGGAAACACAAACGACGTTCGTGACTCACGCGCCCACCCGCCATCCGACGGCTCGCTAGATGTGTTGTTACGGTCGGGCAACGTCAGCGGAACGTGCTTTCGATTCGGTTAGGGTGTTTCTCTCGGTGTGAGGTTGGGGCAGGTTGCTTTTTTGTCAAGATGAAATGTTTCATCATTTGGCTTTCACGGAAGAAGCCCCTCTCCCAGCGAGAGTGGGCGCGAGGCGGTGAAGAGTTCCGAATGATGCGCCCTGGTTGCCTACGCAATCTTGGATACGTTCCGTGGGATCAGGAGTCCGTCGCCATTCTGTCTGACGCCCGGATAGAGAATTATTCCCGCTCATTATTCCCGACTTCGCCACTGCAGCAGACCGCTTACTCTCGAGTGCTGAAGCGGCTAAACAATAGCCAACACGTAATTGTGCTGGCACTCGGCGGGTCTGCCGTGTACGGCGCGGACTGCCGGGATGATGCAGTGGCGCAGCTTGAATGCTCCTTCCCAGGCCGATTCGTGCGATCGCTAAGGCGTTCGTACTGCATGGACGAAGCCCAACTCCGGTTTGTCAACCATGCCTCAGGTGGCCAAGGTACCGTGGCTTCATTGCCACAGCTCGAAAGCTTGCTCAAGGTCGGAGATCCAAGCTCTAGCTCCAATACCACGCCAGACCTTGTGATCATAGATTTTAGCATCAACGATGTGACGATGGGACTCTACATGGGGAAACGCAGTGGAATTACGTCACTCCCTGAAGATGTTGAGGCAGCCACCGAAGTCATGTTGCGCGAAATCCTTACCTCGTCGCCAGCCTCAGCCATACTGATGGTCGACCAGGAGTGTCGTGGTCTGAATACGAAGCAGCGCTTCGATACCATTGAGGCGCACAGGCGAGTCTCCTACGCGTATGGCGTGCCCTATCTGTCCTACGGCGACATGTTGCGGGGCGAATGCGCCAACGAGTCCTTCAGCGCCGAGAACGCGAAGTATGTCAACCACGTGCATCCCGGCCACCGCACGCATCAATTCACGGCTGATGCGCTTGCGGCCTTCTGGTGGCGGGGGCTGAGCTTGTTGCCGAGCGCCAGCCTCGGCGAGCGTCTGAACGTCACCAGTCCAGATGGGCCCTACGTCACCAACGAGTCGCGGCGATCCAAGTTCGCCGTCTGCCGCGCGGTGTGCAGATATGACGCGCGCGAGCTGTACGGCCAGCCTTCAAGCTTGAATGAGAGCGCCTGCGGAACGCTGTCCAACGTGACAGTCGTACAGGGCAACTTCAGCCTGTACGAAGACCGTCCAGGCAAGCCAGGATGGATCACGACTGGGCCCGTGGGCTCCGCCATTGAATTCGGTTTGAATTTTGGGGGCTCGCCGCGGCTCACTCTCGTGGTCGATCAGAGTTACGAAGGATTCGGAGACGCAGAGGTGACCTTTGATGGGCATCCCCATTCGTCCAAGAATCGTGCGTGGGCCCGAGGCACTCGAAGCGATAGCCTACGCGTCACGACGGCCGAGGTGATCTCGTTCAACGTGCAGCAAATCTCAGGTATCACGCCGGGCTTCGGGATGTGGCCGCTCTCACGAAATCAGCGTATGCGGCTCACTCTGCGCACGCCGGGCAAGTTCAAACTTCGGCACGTATCAAGCTGCTAAAACGACACATGAGAGATAGCTTTAGCCTACGACGACCTTAAGAGGATCACTTTGCACCAGCGAATTTCAACTGAGGATTTTTCATTTTTCGATTTTAACTGTGTGGGACCCGTACAATGTACCCGTAGCAGCACGGTGCGGTCCATCAAACCGAACGGGGCTTACTCGAAGCGTCTTAGAAGGCCCGTACTCTACGAGGTGCAATTCATCTCTGGCGGGCCGCAATTTCGGGCGACTTCGGACTTGCGTAGGGCCCTCAGGCAACCGCACCCCTCAACTCTACCCTCAAGATTGGCCCCAAGCTGGACCTGGAGCTTGCGCGCGGCGAGCCGCGACGGTGGCCCGTGGCGTGGGCTGGCGCGGTCGGCGGGAAACGGACTGCATCTGTACCTGAATCCGCCGACCAACGCGCCGGCCGACTAGGCCGCAGCCCTGTGCGACGGCTGGCGGCCGAACGCCAACGCGAACC
The DNA here is from genome assembly GCA_002887195.1 of Chrysochromulina parva. Lineage (NCBI taxonomy): Eukaryota > Haptophyta > Prymnesiales > Chrysochromulinaceae > Chrysochromulina > Chrysochromulina parva. Next base: position 3,337 of record PJAB01000169.1, read on the forward strand.
GCGGCTCCGGGCGTAGACCGTCTGGTACTGGGGGTAGGCGAGGGGAGGGGTCTCGTGCGTCGTGGTGGGTGGGGGTGGCGCTGGCAATGCGGTGTGCAGGGGCGCGTGCCGTTTACTGGTCGAGCCCCGCGCCCGCGCCGAAACCGGAATGCCGGGAAAGCGGAAACCTACCGAGTACCGTACGGCAGAACGGCACCGCGCGGGCCGCCGGGTGAAACGAAGGACACGAATCACGATCATGAATAAACCGAATTTGTCCACGCACACAGTTGATTTAACAGTACAACGGTAATCGTACACATCGCAACTATACTGCCGCGCCGGGCGGCTGCCGGCGACACGTGCGTGTGCGTGTCAATGAGAGACATGTGACTCAATGACAGGCGCAACCATGATGAAATGCCTTAATTATTCGGCTTTGCGCGTCTGACCAACGGTCTCACCACCACGGAGAGTGCGGATTGTGGTGCCAAGGGTAGATCGTCATCTCGCGCACTCTCTTACTCACTCATCAGGCGTCCTCGTCATCCTCGTCCTCGTCGTCGTCCGCATCCTTGGCCTCGGCCACCTGGAGAGGCAGCTCGTACTCCTGGTCGCAGCCCAGGTATGAGTCGCTCATCAGGTAGAGCGTATACACATACTCGCCCGCCTCGGGCGCCACGAACTCGAGCTTCACCTTGGCCTTGAGCTGCAGCGAGATCCGCTTGATGCACAGCAGCGTGTTGGCCTTTGTGTTGCCCACGACGAGCCACCAGCCCTCTTCCTTGACCTGATGATGGAGGCAATCAGAGGTCATCACGTGTGCAATCACAGGCAATCACAGGCAAACCCAGTGCAATCACAGGCAATCAGCGCGCCTTAGGGTAGTGCGGCGCATGCACTGCAGGCACGCCCTGCTGCTCCTCAGCCTCGCGCTCGAGAGAGATGAGCACGGTGACTGTGTCGCCCGCGGAGACGTCCTCAGTGTCCTCGACCTCGAAGGCGAGCTCGACAGACGGGTACCGGTTGCACACGCGCGCCACGTCGGCGAGGTGCGCGGGCGGCATGGCCAGCAGCTCGACGCGCTCATCATCGTCCATCTCCATCAGGTCGAAGACCGTCTCGATGCCCGCCGCCTTGGCCCGCATCGCGATCTCGCGCGTCACGTGCGGCAGCTGCAAGAGGACGGGGTCGCGATCCCAGAGCGCTTGGACGCACATCTGGCAGAGCTCCATGGCGGCAAGGGCGGGCGCGAGCCACCCCGAGGACGAAAGCACGTCCACGATCGCCTGGAGCAGTTTCGTCACCTTCTCGAGCGTGCCGTGCAGGTCAGCCGTGAGCTCCGGCGGCAGATCGCGACGCCCAAAATGGCACTGGAGCAGCACGTTCACCTTGGTGTGTGGGTCCGAGAAGCGCGGGCTCTCGAGCTTGTGCGGGCAGTGCGCGGCGAGGGCCGCGAGCGTGTCGTCCTCGCGCAATCGGACAGGCAGCAGCTCAAACTCGGAGGCGCTTGCCACAATCTCGAGCAGACCTCGCAGCTTGGTGGTCGCCGTCAGCGACGAGGCGAAGAGCTCGACAGTCGTGTAGTTGATGTAATAGTAGCTCGCGATCATGCCCAGGTTGAGCGGCGTCACCTCCATGCCCTCCTCGATCGAGATGCAGCGAGCTTGCTCGAGATCGCTCAGCGTCGTCTCGACGAGCTCGGAGAGGTGGTCGGACAGGTGGCGGTGACTCGTCCCTTGAAGATTGTAGTAATTGGGATTCTGCGTGAGTCGTCGGTACATGAAAGTCCACGTGAGATAATCGACCGCGTCCTGCTTCGACTCGATCGTCTTGGTGACCGTCTCGGCGCACAAGTGGTTCGCGAGGTAGTGATCGAGGTGCGACTCGACCGGCAGAGGCTCGTACAAGAACTTGCGATAGAACGCTTTCTTGGACGCGTGGCAGAGCAGCACGCAGCGGCCCACGTCGTCCACTAACGGCCGGCACGCGCGCCCCATCATCTGCAGAATGGAGGTGATGGGGTAGTCCACGTACCGGTGCTCTGCGCCGTCGAAGTGCTGAGTGTCCATGATGATCGTGAGGTGCGCCGGCAGCGAGAGCGACCAGCAAAGGGTGTAGACGACCACGAGCACCTGGACCGCCCCGGTAGCGTAGAGTGCTTTCACAGCCGCGATCTCGTCGTGAGAGAGACCCTCGTGTAAGAAGCCAAGGCCGTACCCGAGCGTGTGAGAGAGCGCCGCGTCCTTGATCTTGGCCACGAAGGGCGCCATGTCTTGCGGCTCGGCATGCAGGAAGCGTCGCGGCTTGCCCTCGGCCGTTGCGTAGGTGAGCAGGTCGATGGCGGTGAGCTGCGTCTGCTTGGCGGTGGGTACAAAGAGCAGCACGGGGCGCTCCTGGGCGTGGTTGACGATCGCATAGTACGCGGGCTTGCCCATGGCCAGCAGGCGCGAGGGCACGTGGGCGATGTCGAGGCCGTGGATGTGGAGCTCGAGGGGCACTGGGCGCACATTCGAATGGAAGTTGAAGATTGCCGCTGAAGGGCAGCCGAGCCACTCTCCGAGGTCCTTGGCGCTCGCGAGGGAGCTCGCGAGCGCCACGATGCGCAGCCCCGACTCGGTCTGTGACGAAACGTAGCGCATGCGCGAGATCACAATCTCGAGCACGGGCCCGGGCTCGCCCCCGATGAGGTGGAGCTCGTCGCAGAGCAGCAGCGCGACCGTCTGCACGTTCTTGCGCTGCTTCCAGCGGCGCGAGAGATGGTCCCATTGCTGCGGGGTCGCGATCAGGATCGTGGCCTTCTCGAGCAGCTTGAGGTCCATCGCCGTCTCGCCCGTGAGCATCTCGACTGTGCAGCCGAGCGCCCCGAAGCGCTTCGTCCAGTCCGCATGCCTCTCCTCCGCGATGGCGGCGAGGGGGGCGAGGTAGACGCACCGTCCATCGGGTTTCGTCATGAGCATGTGCAGGATGGCGAACTCGGCGCACACGGTCTTGCCCGAGCCGCTCGGTGCGCCGACGAGGCAATTGTCGTCGGTGTGGAAGAGCGTCGAGAAGGTCTGCGTCTGGATCGGGTTGAAGTGCGTGAAGGCGTTGGCGTACAATCTCGACTGCTTCTCGAGCGCCGAGACGGGCAGCGGCTGCAGGTCGAGCAGCTCCGTGTGTGGCGGGAACTTATCGGGTAGGATGAGCTGGCGGAAGGAGACCGGCAAGGTGGTCTCGGACCCGAGCCACCTATCGGAGACGACCCGAATGTAGTACTGAGGCGGCAGCGGGTCGGCAATCGGAACTGTGAACGAGAGAGTGTGATCGTCCTCAGCGAACTTGGCCTTTAATAAAAAGGTCTCCGTGTGCAGGATGTGCTCTTGATCGACGTCCTCCACAAGCACGTGGAAGGCCTCTGCATGGCCGTGGACCTTCGGATCGAATTGGAAGTCGGGAGTGAGGGTGAGCTCGACACGGAGCACGGTGCGCGTGATGGGCTGCACGTGCGCCTGCAGCTCGAGGCGCGGGAACTGATGGACGAACCGGTGGATCATCTTGCCCATTTTAGGAAAGCGCACGAGCTCGCCGATCTCCTGCGGCTGGAGATCATAGAATCGCTCCCACGGAAAGTCTTTCTTCTCAATCTTCCTGATGATGTCCTCCGGGATGCCCTTGAATTGGCGAAGCGGCGTCTGCGCAAGCCACATGCGCCGATCGATCATCTTGCAGAAGTTGAGCACGCGATCCGCGAGGGAGGCCCATCCGCGCTTGAGCACTATCTCGTGCAGGCAGCGCATCAGGCGCGCAGCCGACTGCGTCACGTACACCATGTCGGAGAGGAGGGAGAAGCCCTCGAGCTTGAGCTGCGAGATGTACGCCTGCAGAAGGATGTTCGTCTTCGCAGTGGGCTCGTCCACGTGCTCTTTGACCGGTACAGGCACGCGCTCGATCAGGCGCGCAAGCTCCTGCTTCTCCTCCTCGCGCACGGTGATGTTCGCAAAGTCGGTCGAGAGCGCGAAGAGGCGGAGCAGCTCAATGTCGCTCAGTGTCGGCTTGAGATACTCATTGTACACCGAGATCGTCTTGTGGGGCACGTAGTAGTACGCCGCCACGCGCCCCAGGTCCGTTGGCTGCAGCTGGCCGCTCTTGCGCTCGTAGCGCAGCAGCCCGCACCTGATGAGAGGGGCACTCGGACGTAATCAAGGGTCATCAAGGGTCATCAAGGGTCATCAAGGGTCATCAAGGGTCACCAAGGGTCATCAAGGGTCATCAAGGGTCATCAAGGGTCATCAAGGGTCATCAGAGCGCAGCAGCCCGCACTTGTCGAGCAGCGTCGCGGCCGAGTGGATGAGGTCGATGCGCCGCTGCTCGAGTAACGGATCGCTCTCACGCTCCGCTTCGGACGCGCCGTAGAGCGAAGGGTTGCGCAGCATGCGCACGAAGAGGTATGTGTACCCGAGCCACGCGACGCCCTCGGCGGCCGTCTGCACCGTGCCGAGCACCACCTCGGCGTTGAGATTGTCGGCCAGTTTCGTCACGTACTGCGACTCGATGGGCAGCTGCTGATTGAGGAGCGACAGGTAGTACTGGAGCTCTGAGTGCTGCGTCAGGATGATCCCCTCGCCGTGCTCGTCGGCACGTCCCATGAAGCCGGGCCGGCCCGCCCGCCCGAGCATCTGCATCACGTCCATCATGGAGAGCTCCGTCCACTTGCCTTTTTCGGGATCGTACACCTGAGTCCCCTTGATGATCACCGTGTGCGCGGGCAGGTTGACTCCCCAGGCGAGCGTGGCTGTCGAGACGAGCACCTGATGAGGGAGGCCATCGCTGATGAGGGAGGCCATCGGTTTCGGCCCTCAGATGAGGGAGGGCACTCAGGGAGCCGAGACGAGCACTCCGGGCGCCGAGACGAGCACTCAGGGCGCCGAGACGAGCACTCCGGGCGCCGAGACGAGCACTCAGGGCGCCGAGACGAGCACTCCGGGCGCCGAGACGAGCACTCAGGGCGCCGAGACGAGCACTCAGGGCGCCGAGACGAGCACTCAGGGCGCCGAGACGAGCACTCAGGGCGCCGAGACGAGCACCTGGATGTGCCCATCGGCAAAGAGGTCCTCGACCAACGTCCGATCGACGCGCGTCATGCCCGCGTGGTGGATCGCGAAGCCATACGGCAGCAGGTCGGCCAGCTCGCGATTCTTGGTCGCTTCGGCTTCGGTCTGCAAGATCTCGCGCGAGGCGGAGTCTTCGCGCAGAAAGCCGACGAGCGTGTCGTGCTGCAGCGCGGTATCGCGGATGGCCTTCGCAGTCTTGGCGCACTCCTTGCGTGAGTGCACGAAGACGAGCACCTGGTTCTTGCCGGCCTGGGCGTGGCACTTTTCGTACCTGAACATGATGATGGGCGCAATCAGAGCTCCTCAGCGGTCATGAGTGGCACACTCAGCGGTCATCAGAGGCACTCAACGTACACAATCTCGTTCATGAGCTGGAATCGGCGGATGGCCTTCTTCTCGGTGATCCCAATATACTGCTGCTGAAGCGGCACGGGGCGGTACGAGTTGTCGAAGTGGAAGAGCCCTTTGCTCGGCTCGACGCGCAGGAAAGCCGCGACATCCTCGAAATTAGGGAGGGTAGCGGAGAGGCCGATGACGCGCGTCATCTCCTGCGTCGTCTCCACCTGCCGGATCGTGCGCGCGACGATCGACTCGAGCACCGGCCCGCGGTGGTCGTGGAGCAGGTGGATTTCGTCGATGATGATCAGGCGCACCAGCTGCGTGTATGTACGGTCGCCGCTCTTTCGTGTGATGATGTCCCACTTCTCGGGCGTCGTGATGATCAGCTGCGTCTCGGCGATCTGCTGCTTCGTCAGCTGCTGATCTCCGGTGAGCTCGCGCACCGTGATCCCGAACGCCTCGAGCCGCTTGCCAAAATTGGTCACCATCTCCTGCACGAGGGCCTTCATGGGCGCCACGTACACGATCTTGAACGCGTCGAGCAGCACGGCGCCCGTCGTCGGCGAGCGATGCATGCCAATCTCATGGAGCATGGTGAGCATCGCGACGTTCGTCTTGCCCGCGCCGGTGGGCGCGCAGATGAGCATGTTCTCGGCCGAGTACAGCGCGCACTTGCACACGCGCGACTGCACCCGGTTGAGCGTGCGCATGCCCGCGAACGCGGGCTGCGCCCACTCGGGAAGCGAATCGATCGGCACGAGTGCCTCCCCCTCCAAGAACGGTTTCGGCTTGAGCGCGGGGATGTGAACCTCCTCGTACCCCTTGCGCTGGGTGCGCACCGAGCCCGCCGGCAGCGCGCACTTTTTATTCGCCATCAGGTGGCCTCCCTGTTCGAAGGCGAGCGCGTCCAGGTCGAGCACCGTCGTGCCGACGCGCGCCTTGGTGGGCTCGGGCATCGCTGCGAGGAGATCTGCGGCGGCGGCGCCGGCACCCTCGGCCTGGGCGCGCATCCGCGACAGCTCGGCGGTCTCCTTGCGCACACGCGCCTCGAGCTGCTTCGTCTGGGTGAATATCTCCTCGGTCTGCGTGCGCGCGCTCGCAAGCTCGTGGACGACCGCGGCTGTCGCCTCGTGTGTGTCGAACTCGGCGAGCAGGCGCGCGCGCTCGGCCTCCGACTGCGCTTGCGCGAGGCGTGTGCAGCACCCAATCTTCCAGCGGTGCTTGAGCAGCAGCCGGATGAACTCGAACTTGTCGTAGTCGAGCAGCACCACCTGAGGAGGCACGCCATCAACGAAGCCATCAGCGAGGCCATCAACGAGGCCATCAACGAGGCCATCGACGAGGCCGTCAGAGGCACTCCGAGGCCATCATCATCATCAAGGCCATCCACCACCAGCCACGTACCAGCCGGTTCTCACACTCACGCTCGTCCGGAAGCATCAACGTCGTCAGAACGTCCACGGCTGTGCGCTGCGCCACCAACGGATCGCCAAAGTACTTGCCGCACTCACGCTGCAGCCAGTAGGCGTCGATGGAGCCGATGGGCAGCTCGTCGCCGTCGCCGTCGGCGCCCGCCACCTCGTCGCCGCGCGCCAGCTGCCGAGGCGCCGCCGCATCGACGCCCACGTCATCCGCATCGTCATCGGAGACATCAACGTCGACCAGATCGTCGGCATCGTCGCGCCTCGCCGACGGGTCGTCGTCGTCATCGCCGCCGTCGAAGACGACGGCAACGCCGAGCTCGTCGTCGAGCTTCTCGTTCCCCGCCATGCCCTCGTACTGCATGTAGTCGGTGATGCGCTTGCCCACCTGCACGAGTGATGCGAAGGCTTCGGAGCCCAGGTGGTTGATCAGCTTCTCCACCTCGACCTTGCGCTCTGGGTCGGTGAGCGAGTCGTTCTTGAGGCACGCGAGCACCTCGTCGGCCGCGCCGCGCAGGATGTCGTGCGGCTGGTCGCCCAGCTGCTGCGAGATCGTCGAGAGCAGGTCCTCGTACGCGCTGCGCGTCTCCTTTGAGCGCGGCCGGTAGGAGTCGATGTCATCGGTGAGGCCAAGCACCGTCTCCGTGTCCTTTTTTGAGCGCTTGACTTCGATCACGCCCTTCTCTGAGCGTCGCTTCTTGCCCGCACCCTCGAGGTCCGGCTTCGAGTGGTACACGCGGTCGCCGAAGCGCGTGCCCTCGAGGTGCTCCTTGAGCGACGTGGGCTCGCCCGACGGCTCGTCGTTGCGCACCCGCGCCGTCTCCGAGGTGAGCACGAGGTTGGAGTTGGCGCGGTACTCATACTGGCGGAGGCGCTGCACCTTGTCCGCCATTCGTTTGCGGTGAAGTCAAGGTGAGTACCGCTTGCGCGTGAAGTCAAGGTGAGTCTCCAGCGCGTGGAGCTGAAGCGCGTGGTCGTGCGTGTTCACAGAAGCAAGAGAACGCGGTGTGAAAGAAGGCTGTTAACAGTCAATAGCAAACAAGAACTAAGGTACTCGCTCGCTCGGCTGTTAACACCCCAGAGCCCGCGAACTTTTATGTCCATAAGAACAAAATTGCCTTCTCAGAGTGGCTTGCGAATGTGGTGGGCAGCTTACACGTCTGCAGGTTCTGGAAGTTATGAGAGCGCACGACATGGCTGATGTTCTGGTCGAGGGGCAGCCTGACTGATCCTGCACGAAAGCAGGGCTGGAATTGCAGTACGCGCCGGACCAGGCCGCTATTTCGGGCCACCAGCAGCTGGCTGCCATTCGTAGGGCAACACCGATGCATTCCGCTTCTCGGCATGATGAACTTTCGTGAGCACACGTTGCTGCTGTGGCCAACAAAGGAAGGCCCCGTCGTATCGGGGCAGCTGACGGCACAGGAGCGACCTAATCCCACCACTTGGAAGAGTACATCGTACCCGAGCACATTTTTGGCGGCCGCAATGAGTGCAGGCCACGGGTTCTCAAACAGAACAACGTCCGCGTCCATGAAGAAAACGTGCGTCGCTAAGCTCGAGGCGATACGAAGCACGTGCCACTTCGTCCACGCCAACCTGTGGTAGTAGGGGGAGGGCCCGCCGGCGGCAACAATTGGCTGGGCAGACACACAACTTCCGATGCTGTCTTCGAACCCAAAGCAAAGCGAGACGAAGCGATCGAGCAAGCAGTTCGACTGATTCCTCGATCCGACTCCAGTAAATGCAACCCCTCGTAGCTGGCGATGCTGCTCGTTGGCCACGCTTACCATGATCGCACCCTCGGGCACGCACGAGCTCGGCGAGTTGAGCGCCTTGTGCACAGCTTTCGCAAAGCGGCTCTCCACCTCGATCGGGACCAGCGCCTGGGCAGCACGCAACTGCATGAGCGCGCGTTCTGTAGGGTCGCGCAGCTGCGCATTCCGGCAGACGACCGGGGGGAAATAGGGTGGCCCGTCCAGGATAGTATCTGGATCGGTGGTGCAACGCACATCCGTGGTTCCCGCGCCAAAGATAGACGGCCACATGCGTTCAAACGCATGACCGTACCAAGTCGCCGCTCCTTCTTTGCGCACAGCATCCCCGTACTTTTTGCTTCTCGAGCCTTTCCTGCTGCAGCCCTGGAGCGGTGGGCCTGGCAGCGTGTCCTCAGTGATCGCAAGCATCGCGCCGTAGGTCTCTCGCGAGTGGCGGAGGATGGCGACGCGATGCACGCCGAAAGCCCCACGGAGCCCACACGCAAACGGCGCACTGGGGCAGGTGCGGTTAAGAATCGAAAAGATCTTGTTCATCGCGGGCGCAAGGTCTTGGGGTGACCAGCAGAAGTTGCGTGTACCTCCGTAGCCGCAACCTGCCCCTCCGTAGCAAGCGTATGACTGGCTTCCCACAAACCATATGCTCGGATCGAGCACGCCGTCGATCGCGTCGAGCAAGTATTTGTCGAGATCGGAGAGCTCGTTCTCCTGGGTGAAGAAGGTCATCGTCGGAAGCGAGGTATTCACCAGATGCAAGGAGCTGAGATGGTGCACGTAGATGTGTGTCTCCCGGCCGACGTTTCGCAGCTTGTGCAGGCTGCAGCCTATGATGGCGTCGCACTCGAGCAAGTCGACGGGCACTCTGCAGTGTTCGATGCGCGACTGACAGTGCAGGTAGATCTGCGTGGATCGCGAACCCCCCGGCCACTTTCGGGAAGATGAAGCCCAGCGTTTCGCTCCGCTCCTTGCTCGGTGGCGTGAACTCATAAGCCGCGACCACGAGTGTGTATGTCGATGCAAGTGGAGACGTGCGTGGGGGTGTGAGGTCCGACGGACGGCACGCCCACTCTGTCTCGCGCATGGTCGTCACTCCGAAGCGAATTTCGCGAGACAGGAAGTGCGAGCACAGAAGAGCGACCCGTGAACCGCGAAACGTCACCACGGAAGTCCGTCAGTTTCGTCGCGGTCCCGGAGGGAGCGCCGCCGCTGCGCTCTATTCCGTTCGCGCTCTCAACAGTGAACAGTCAAACATTGTCCAGTTTCGTCGCTGTCCCTCCACCTTCGCTCGCAACACGTTTCAAAAAAAAAGTAAAAGACGGCTCCGCACACTTCGGTCAGCACTCTAAATACTGACAAGGAGATTGCAAGGAGTACTTAGTACAATTGCACTCGCTCTCTCGGGTCACTTCCAGCATTGGAGCCAAAAGCCGTCGGCATTCACGGCTCAACGTTCACAGAGTGTTACAGCGGCGACTCCGGTCTGCTTCGGATCTCATTCTCGAGGCATCGAAGGCCTCCTCTCTGTGCCTCGCTCCGTTCGCTCCCTCGAGCGGCGCTTCCTGTGGGTGTTCCTGCCATTGCTGCTGCTGCCGCCACGGATGGCACTGCTTCTGCCCGTCCTCGCCATTTCCGCCAAGCTCGGCTGCGTCAACGAAGCCGGCGAAGCCGTCGACTGGTGGTTTCTCTACAAGCATCCGCGCTGGACGGACGCGAGCCATAAAACATGCATCGGCGACTGCACCGGCTCCACGTACGTGTACAGCACCTCTGCCTCGCCCACTTCATGGACCGTCGGCGCGCACACCGTCTTCCAGACGTCGTCGCTGTTTGGGCTGCAGCTCGCCGGCGTCTACGATGGCTCGGTCACCAACTACGTCTTCTACAACGACCAGTTGCCCGACGGCGGGGGATCGAGCTCATCCCACGGGCACTCCAAGGGCTTCTTCGCCTTCGACGAGACCTCGGCCTTCTTCGTCCAGCACAGCGTCCCCGACTTCCCCGAGTACGTCAAGGCAGGCTACCAGTACGGCGACGGCCAGACGTATTACGGGCAGCACGCGTTCTGCATGTCGCTCACGCCCAAGATGCTCAACGAGATCGCCCTGGTGATGCAGTACGCGTACCCGCAGGTGTACGACAAGCGCCTGGACATCACGAGCTGGCCCAACATTAACGCCGTCGCCGCGGAGCAGAAACTACCGGGCACGACAGTCACGACGATCGACGTCGGGTGGGCGACGCTTCACCTGCAGGGGAAGGCGAGCGCGGCGGAGATCGACATGCTCGACTTGATCACCGCGCCCGCGCTCAAGACGGACCTGTGGTCGCAGTCGTGGCTCAATACTGGCGGCGTCATTGGCGGCTACTGCGTACCGCCTGGTGAGGGCTACAACGTGACGGACATCTTGACCATTCAGCTTCCAGGCGAAGAACCGCCTGACGTGCATGCCACCCAGGTGGACCACTCGAAGTGGGCGGTCGCGAAAACGGAGAGCGACGACTGGTTCTGCGCGCTCGACAACAACCACGTCGAGTCGCAGTTCGGCCGCGCGGGGCTCGCGATTTGCATGCAGCAGCCGGGCCTTGTCGGCCTCATGCACGCGGCAGCAATGGCGGTGGGGCCGTGCGGGGCGCCCGCGCCGCCCCCCCCCAAGCCCGGCCCGACGCCCGGCAACTGCTGCTACCATGCGGACGCGACGTGCAGCCCGGGACAGACGTGCTGCTCCGGCTCGGGCGAGTCGTACACGAGCGAGGGCAGCTGCAAACAGTATGGCGCAGTGCACGGCTGCGTGTGGGAAAACGGCGTGTGCGACATCCCGAAGCCGCTGCCCCCGCCCCCCCCCAAGCCCGGCCCGACGCCTGGCAACTGCTGCTACCATGCGGACGCGACGTGCAGCCCGGGACAGACGTGCTGCTCCGGCTCGGGCGAGTCGTACACGAGCGAGGGCAGCTGCAAACAGTACGGCGCAGTGCACGGCTGCGTGTGGGAAAACGGCGTGTGCGACATCCCGAAGTCGCTGCCCCGGGGGGGCCCGACGCCCGGCAACTGCTGCTACCATGCGGACGCGACGTGCAGCCCGGGGCAGACGTGCTGCTCCGGCTCGAACGAGTCGTACACGAGCGAGGGCAGCTGCAAACAGTATGGCGCGGTGCACGGCTGCGTGTGGGAAAACGGCGTGTGCGACATCCCGAAGTCGCTGCCCCGGGCCCCCCCGCCCCCCCCCAAGCCCGGCCCGACGCCCGGCAACTGCTGCTACCATGCGGACGCGACGTGCAGCCCGGGGCAGACGTGCTGCTCCGGCTCGGGCGAGTCGTACACGAGCGAGGGCAGCTGCAAACAGTATGGCGCGGTGCACGGCTGCGTGTGGGAAAACGGCGTGTGCGACATCCCGAAGTCGCTGCCGGGCATCCGTGCCCTCGCGCAGGCCAACTGTATCCAAATGGGAGGCGAATGCTGCGCGGCGCCCGGGGGCGACGTGCACAAGTGCCCTGTGCGGACGAGCGACTGCGAACCGATTGCCTCGTGCTGCTGCGACTGATGATACCAATGACAGATCGTGGGCAGATCGAGCTTCTTGTGCATCTTGTCAACTCGCACTTGCGATCGGTTTGAGATGGAGTATATACATACCAGGCGTCAGATGGGAGCTGTCGTGTTGTGTGCCAGAGAGGGCACCACATAGCCGCAAGTGCGTTAACGAGTGCTGTTCCGCTTTGTACCTCGCCTGTGTTGTTCCGGATTTCGTGCGTCGTGAGACCATGGCGGGTCATGTGAGTTGTTGCTATCATGTCTTGTTCAGAAGCCCCGGCCCTTACCAAGTGAAAGCATCTCAGTGAAAGATAAGGCAGGCATCGGACGTTTCGATATGACCACAACGGCGCTCTACTCTCGTCTCCGTTGGCGAAAGGTACCTCTTTGTGCTGCGCCCATGGCGCAGGAGGGGTCGGCGCCGCTGTACGCTTTCAACATCGAGGAGCTGTACGACTATGACCTGCCCAACATCCGTCGCCCGTCGGAGTCGCTGACGGCGATGGCTCAGCAGCCAATGCAAGCTTCCTTCAAAAAGGCGAAGCTCGCGAAGAGCTCCGCCGGTGCGGGCGCATCGGCGGAGGAGGAGGACGCGACGGGCGAGGCGCGGCTGAAGACGGGCGACCAGGCCGCCAACTTCTTCGCACGCAATAGCAGCCACACCCCCGTCAAGTTTGTCTACCTCAACCGCGCTCGGACGGGCGACGAGTTCCGGCCGTACGACCTGACGGTCGTGTCGCGCGATCAGACGGATCCCGAGTACTTCACCATGTCCGCGTGCGGCGTGGTGCACGTGTTCGGCGGAAGCTGGGCCTCTAACGGAAGCAAGGAGGTCCCGCCCTCCGAGTTCACGCAACTCTCGTCGTGGATGCAGCAGTCGACCTTTTTCAACGTGCTCACATCGATCCGGTTCTTCAAGAGCTTCCTTGCGGCGAAGATCTTCCGGCTGTGGCGCGCGAACGTGCGGTACAAGCTCTTCGACGCGTGCCGGCGCCAGCTGTGCAAGCGCCTCTTCTTGTCAAAGGTCGCCTTCTGCGGCACGCTGCTCGAGATCAACGCGCTGTGCTACGAGCTCCGCTCGGGAGATAAGACGCGCCTGCTCGCGCCCGCGTCACCCAATTACCTGACGATCGACGCGTTCCTCGAGGAGCAGCAGCAGCAGCAGCTGCAGGCCGCGAAGGCCTTTGAGCAGATCATCGACAAGCTGCAGGCGCTCGTCGAGAAGGTGTGCAAGGACGTCACCTCGCGTTCGCGCCTCTCGGACGATAACCCGCTCTCCGCCTCGGTCACGGGCGGCGAAGGCGAGGATGGCAAGCGTGCCCTCCCTATGAAGACGCATTCGAAGTCGATGGCGGCGGAGCGCGAGGAGAAGCAGGAGAAGCTGCGCGCGGTCAAGCAGGCGCAGGGGGAGTCGCTCATGCTCGGCGACTTCATCCGGCTCGCGGATTACATGTCCGTTTCGTCCTGCTACCTTCTCACGGTCGCCTCGAATGAGAACCTGCTGAACACGATGACGACGCCGCGCAAGAACGGGCTCTGGATCACATCGGTCGAGTACGGCGAGGACGACATGCTCTTCTCGCCGCCGCTCAAGACCTTCTCGGCCTCGCTCGTCACCATGATCGAGGCGATGATCACGAACGTGCAGACGGTGCCGCGGCTCCTCTACATGCGCCCGTTCAAGCCGTGAGTACCTCTTCTAATGCCCTCCCCTAAGAGCCTCCCCTGATGCTAATGACCTCCCTGAATGAGATCCCCTAATGACCTCCCTAATTTGGCAGGTACTTCCACTCAGGACGCATCGAGGGGCCGGACGTGTCGAAGGTGGTGCGGCACGACACTCGCTTCATCGAGGTGCAGAAGCTGCTGCAGGAGGCCGTCGCCACCGACTTCGTGCGCGCGTACGCGTACGCGCAGGAGTTTGAGATGTACCGCGTCATCCACTTTTTCGGCCAGCACTTCAACTTTGACGCGTACGCGGAGCGCCAGCAGGAGGGCACGTCGTTCAAGGAGACCGTGCAGGCGTTCAAGACAGACATGGGCCAGATCAAGAAATGGGTCATTGATCTCGAAAAGATGAAAACCTCGGGCACCGAGCGCAACCTGCACGTCGACACGAAGACGCTCAAGAACGGTCTGATGCCCATTTGCCAAGAGACGCTCAACAAGTGCCGTACGCTGCTGCTGTCGGTGGCGCGCGAGTTCTGCGCCGAGGCACTCGCGTCGTACCAGATGCGGATTCGCGACCTGTCCGAGCAGCCGCGCTCACTGCGCGATTTTGCGGACTACTGCGACAACCTCAACCGCATCCGCATCGAGCGCAACGACATGGAGGACCGCGCGATGCAGGTGAACGAGATGTACGACCTGCTCGAGATGTACGAGGTCAAGGTGCCCGCGGCGGATGCCGTCAAGAAGGATGATCTCAAGGAGGCACGAGACAAACTCACCGAGCAGACGGGCTCCGCCGACGGCGCGGTGGGTGAGAAGATGGAACAGATGGTCGCGACACTCAACAAGTCGATTGCCAACCTCAACGAGGACCTCGTGTCGATCATGGCGAGCCTCTCGACCGGCGACTACGTCGACCCGACCGTCGACCCGAAGGTGGTGCTTGAGCGTCTGCATGCGACCAAAGAGCAGATGGCCGCCATCGCGGAGAAGGCCGAGGGCTACAAGGCGATGCAAGAGACCTTCAAGCAGCCTCCGCAGGAGTTCAAGCAGCTCAACGACACGATGGGGCAGTACGAGCTGCGCATGGAGCTGTGGTCCAAGCTGGACACGTGGAACGAGATGCTGTACGCCTGGAAGGCAGTCGACTTCAAGGCGCTCAACGTCGAGGAACTGATCAAGGAGGTCGCGCAGAACTACAAGGACGCGCACAAGCTCTCGAAGCGGCCAGGTCCGAATGGGCTGCCTGACCCGGTGGTGACCATGTTCAAGGAGAGCGTCGAGGACTTCAAGGAGCAGATGCCGTGCATCCAGGACCTCGCCAACCTCGCGGTCGTGGGCAAGGACCGGCACTGGGCCAAGCTGTACGACAAGCTCGGCCAGTCGTACTACCCGGGCGCGCCCTTCACCCTCGAGCAGCTCCTCTCGTACGGCGCCACGAAGCAGGCCGAGTTCATCAACGAGACCTCGAACAACGCAAGTGGCGAGTTCGGCCTCGAGCAGCTGCTCGAGAAGATCCGCAAAGGCTGGGCCGACATTGGCTTCGTCACGCTCAACCACCGTGACCAGGCGGACATCTTCATCGTGGGCGGTATCGATGAGGTCGTGGTTCAGCTCGAGGACTCGCAGGTGGGCCTGCAGACGATCCTCGCCTCGCGCTTCGTCGGAGGCATCCGGACGGAGGTGGAGGAGTGGGAGAAGAAGCTCTCGACGCTCTCCGAGGTGCTCGACGAGTGGCTCACGTGCCAGCGCTCGTGGATGTACCTCGAGAACATCTTTGGCGCCGAGGACATCCAGAAGCAGCTGCCCGCCGAGTCGCAAAAGTTTACGAAGATCAACAAGTTCTTCATCGACCGCATGCGCAAGTGCCACGACAATCCAAACGTGATCGCGCAGGTGACCGTGCCAGGGCTCCTTGACACCTTCCTCGACGCGAACAAGCAGCTCGACGAGATCCAGAAGAGCTTGAACGACTACCTCGAGCTCAAGTGCGCCGCTTTCCCGCGCTTCTACTTCCTCTCGAACGACGAGCTGCTCGAGATCCTCTCGCAGACCCGCGACCCGTACGCGGTGCAGCCTCACCTCATCAAGTGCTTCGACGCCATCAAGCGCCTGCAGTTCGGCGACATGGAGGACGCCAAGAAGATGCTCGCCATCATCTCGGGCGAGGCGGAGGTCGTCCCGTTTGTCAACTGCCCGATGGCCGAGGGCCCGGTCGAGGTGTGGCTGATGAACATGCAGCTCGCGATGATCGAGGCCCTCTACACCAACTGCAAGAACGCGTGGCTGAGGTTGCTCGAGATTGAGTTCGTCCTCCCCGACAAGTTCTCCGAGGCGCGCATGGGCGCCGAGAACGGGCCGCTCGACCAGTGGTTCTTCGGCTTCCCGGCACAGTCGATCATCATGATCGGCCAGATCGAGTGGACGTTGGGCGTCGACATGGCGCTCACACAAATCCATGACGAGGGGAAGCCGGATGCTCTCAAGATCTACTCGGAGAAGTGGATCCAGTCGATCGGGTACATGGTCTCGATCGTACGCCGGCAGCTCAAGCCCAACCAGCGCCAGGTCATCGGCGCCAAGCTGACGCTCGACGTGCACTGCCGCGACACGAACTCCGAGCTCGTGCACAAAAAGGTCGGCTGGGTCAACGAGTTCGAGTGGCAGAAGCAGCTGCGCTACCAGTGGGACGAGGAGGTCGACGACTGCGCGCTGCGCCAGACGAACACGTACTTCCGGTACGGGTACGAGTACCTGGGCAACTCGATGCGCCTCGTTGTCACGCCCCTCACCGACAAGTGCTACATGACGCTCACGGGAGGTCTCAACCTCGGCATGGGTGGCGCGCCCGCGGGCCCCGCGGGCACGGGCAAGACCGAGACGACCAAGGACCTCGCCAAGGCCCTCGCACGCCAGTGCGTGGTCATGAACTGCGGCCCTGACCTCACCGTGCCCACGATGGGCCGCTTCTTCTCTGGCCTCGCGCAGTCGGGCGCGTGGGCGTGCTTCGACGAGTTCAACCGCATCGACATCGAGGTGCTCTCGGTGATCGCACAGCAGGTGCTCACGATCATGGAGGCGGTCAAGATGAAGGTGGAGCGCTTCATCTTCGAGGGACGCGAGATCAGCCTCAACCCGGGCTACGGCGTCTTCATCACGATGAACCCGGGCTATGCCGGCCGCGCCGAGCTGCCCGACAACCTCAAGGCGCTCTTCCGGCCGGTGGCGATGATGATCCCCGACTACCGGCTGATCGCCGAGATCATGCTCTTCTCAGAGGGCTTCGGCGAGGCGAAGCCGCTCTCGACAAAGATGACGAAGCTGTACCAGCTCTCGTCGGAGCAGCTCTCGAAGCAGGACCACTACGACTTCGGCATGCGCGCCGTCAAGTCGGTGCTCGTGATGGCGGGCGGCCTCAAGCGCGAGAACCCGCAGATTGCCGAGGACATCACCCTCATCCGCGCGCTCCGCGACTCGAACGTGCCCAAGTTCCTGTACCACGACCTGCCCCTCTTCGTGGCCATCATCCAGGACCTCTTCCCGGGAGTCACCATCCCGAATGTGGACTACGGCACGCTCCAGAAGGCCATCGAGCGCCAGATCACGCTCAACGGGATGCAGCCGGTGCCCTCGTACGTGGCCAAGGTCATCCAGCTCTTCGAGACGATGCTCGTGCGCCACGGCGTGATGGTCGTCGGCCTCACGCTCACCGGCAAGACGATGAACACGAACATGCTCGCGGCGGCGCTCTCGCAGCTCAAGCGCGACGGTGACGAATCTCCAAAGTATGAGGTGACGAAGCAGCACTGGCTCAACCCGAAGTCGATCACGATGGGCGAGCTGTACGGCGAGGTGAACACGGTGACGCAGGAGTGGTCTGATGGCATCGTGCCCTACCTGGTGCGCCTGTGCGTCACCGACGAGTCCGAGAACAAGAACTGGGTCGTCTTCGATGGGCCCGTGGACGCGCTCTGGATCGAGAACATGAACACCGTGCTCGACGACAATAAGATGCTCTGCCTCTCCAACGGTGAGCGCATCAAGCTCGCCAAGACGCAGCACATGATGTTCGAGGTGAACGACCTCTCCGTCGCCTCCCCTGCCACCGTCTCGCGCTGCGGCATGGTGTACATGGAGTACGTGTACATCGGCACTGAGCCCTACATCAAGTCGTGGGTCGAAAACGTGCTGCCCAAGCGTCTGCCGCAGCACGGCGCGCGCCTGTCTAAGCTGCTCACAAAGTACTCGCTCAAGGCGATCGACTTTGTGCGCGAGGAGTGCAAGGTGGGCATGCCCGCGCCAGACCCGCAGATCGTGCGCTCGATGTTCAACCTGCTCGACGCGACGCTGCTTCCCAAATATGGGGTGAGCCCGGGCAAGAGCGGCCTCGAGAACATGATCAACCTGTGGTTCATCTGGTGCTTCATCTGGGCCATCGGCGGCAACCTGCAGGACGCGTCGCGCGCCCGGTTCGACAAGTACGTGCGCGAGTGCGGCATCCTCAAGGAGCTCGACCCGACGTTCCCCACAGAGGGAACTGTGTACGACTACTGCGTGTCGCCCGACAATGGTGCGTTCGTCAGCTGGGCCTCGCAGACGGCCTCGTTCACGTACCAGAAGGGCATGCCCTACTTTGGGATCCTCGTGCCCACGGGCGAGACCACGTGCTTCGAGTTCCTGCTCAAGGTGCTCGTGGACAACTCGACGAACGTGATGATGGTCGGCGAGACGGGCACGGGCAAGTCGGTGCTCGTGCAGGGCTTCCTTTCGCGCCTGCCGCAGCAGTCGCCCGCACCCGGCTCCCCCGGCTTCACCTCGATCCAGGCGGCCTTCTCGGCGCAGACCGCGGCCAAGAACATGCAGGACCTGCTCGAGTCCAAGCTCGACAAGCTGCGCAAGAACCTTCTGGGTGCGCCCCCCGGCCGTCAGAACGTCATCTTCGTCGACGACATCAACATGCCCGCGCTCGAAAAGTACGGCGCGCAGCCGCCCATCGAGCTCGTTCGCCAGACGCTCGCGCAGGGCGGCTTCTACGACCTCAAGAAGCTCTTCTTCAAGAAGGTGCAGAACACGTCCTTCCTCGCCGCGTGCGGGCCCGCGGGCGGTGGGCGCAACGCGATGACGCCGCGCCTCACGCGCCACTTCAACCTGCTCTGGATCCCGACGCTCTCGTCGGCCTCGATGCAGCGCATCTTCACATCGATCCTGGGCGGCTTCCTGACCGCGTCGTCGTTCCCGCTCAACATCACCGAGCTGGGCGAGCCGGTCGTCCGAGCCACGATCCACATCTACAACCGGATGCTCGCCGAGATGCTTCCAACGCCCTCCAAGTCGCACTACACGTTCAACCTGCGCGACGTCTCGCGCGTCATGCAGGGCGCGCTCCAGATCACGCCGGCCAAGGCGCCCGACCCAGATGCCTTCCTGCGGCTCTGGGCCCACGAGACCTGCCGCGTCTTCTGCGACCGGCTCATCTCCGACAAGGACCGCACCTGGTTCCGCCACGAGATCGTCGAATCCGTCAAGACCACGTTCAGCAAGGAGTGGGACACGGACTCGATCTCCAAATTCGTCTTTGGCTCCTTTATGAACACGTCCAACGGCGTGGCCGGGATGGTCTACGAGGAGCTCGATGTCAAAAAGTCGGGCGACAAGTTCGCAGAGTGCCTGAGCGACTACAACATGAACACGACGAAGCCGATGAACCTCGTCTTCTTCACGGACGCGACCCTCCACCTCGCTCGCATCTCGCGCGTGATCACGCAGCCGCGCGGCTGCGCGCTGCTCGTCGGCGTCGGCGGCTCCGGCCGCTCGTCACTCGCGCGCCTCGCTGCCTCGATGTGGGAGATGAAGTGCCTCGGCATCGAGATCACGCGCACGTATGACTTCAACGCGTGGCACGACGACCTCAAGACCTTCATGTTCGCCGCGGGCTGCGAGAACAAGCCGACAGTCTTCCTCTTCTCCGACACGCAGATCATCAAGGAGGCGATGGTCGAGGACATCAACGGCATCCTCAACTCTGGCGAGGTGCCCAACCTCTTCGCCGAAGAGGACATGCAGAGGATCCTCTCCGCGTGCCGCCCGCTCGCCAAGGAGGCGGGCAAGGGCGAGGGGCGCGACGACATCTACAAGCACTTCATCTCCCTCGTGCGCGAGAACCTGCACATCGTCATGTGCGTCTCGCCGATCGGCGATGCATTCCGCGTGCGCTGCCGCATGTTCCCGTCGCTCATCAACTGCTGCACCATCGACTGGTTCGACGCGTGGCCCAAGGACGCGCTGCTCGCCGTCGCGAACCGCTACTTCGAAAAGGTCGACATGGGCAGCCCAGAGACCAAAGCGGCCATCTGCAACATCTGCGTCGAGATCCACTACTCGGTCGGCCAGGCAGGCGACGACTTTTTCGCGCAGCTGCGGCGCAAGACGTACACGACGCCCACCTCGTACCTCGAGCTGCTCAACCTGTACAGCACCATGCTCGGCGAACAAAAGTCGCTCGTCGCGCGCAAGATCTCGCACTACTCGGGCGGTGTGAATAAGCTCATCGAGACCAACGCGGTGGTCGACACGATGAAGGACGAGCTGACGAAGCTGCAGCCCGTGCTCGTGCAGGCGGCCAAGGACACGACCAAGTTGCTCGAGGAGGTGTCGGTCGACCAGGCCAACGCCGACGAGGTCAAGCAGCGCGTCGCCAAGGAGGAGGCCGCCGTGGGCGAGGTCGCCAAGGAGGCCCAGGCTATCGCCGCCGATGCGAAGCGCGACCTTGACGAGGCCATGCCCGCCTTCTACGCGTCCGTCGATGCGCTCAAGTCGCTGAACAAGAACGACATCAACGAGGTGAAGGCGTACAAGCAGCCGCCCGAGCTCGTCGTGCTCACGCTCGAGGCCGTGTGCATCCTGCTCGGTGTCAAGCCCGACTGGGGTGAGGCGAAGAAGCTCATGTCGGCCATGGACTTCCTCGAGCAGCTCCAGAACTACGACAAGGACAACATCGAGGAGAAGAAGATCAAGAACATCCAAAAGTACATGAAGAACGAAAAGTTCCTGCCGGAGATGGTGGGCAAGGTGTCCACGGCGGCCAAGTCGCTCTGCATGTGGGTGCGCGCGATGGATACGTACGCACGCGTTGCCAAGACGGTCGAGCCCAAGAAAGCGAAGCTCTTGGCGGCGCAGAAGCAGCTCGCCGACTCCCAGGCCATGCTCAAGGAGAAGCAGGACGCGCTCAAGGAGGTCGAGCGGCGCGTCGCCGGCCTCAAGAAGAAGCTCGACGACACGCAGCGCAAGGCCAAGCAGCTCGAGGAGCAGGAGGCGGACACGAAGGTGAAGCTCGAGCGTGCCGATAAGCTCGTGGGTGGGCTCGGCTCCGAGAAGACGCGCTGGGAGCAGCTGTGCGTGCGCCTCAACCAGGGCCAACGCAACGTCGTCGGCAATACCATCGTGTGCGCGGGCGCGATCGCGTACGAGGGGCCGTTCACGGCCAAGTATCGCAACGCGCTCAACTCGCAATGGATCTCGAAGGTCAAGGAGCTCGACGTGCTCGTCGAGGAGACGCCGGCGGTGGGCACGCCCGTCACGGCCATCCTGGGCGACCCGGTGACCATTCGTGAATGGGGCATCGCGGGGCTCCCGCAGGACAACCTCTCGATCGAGAATGCCATCTTCGTGACGCGCTCGCGACGCTGGCCGCTCATGATCGACCCGCAAAGCCAGGCCAACCGGTGGATCAAGAACCTCGAGAAGGACAATAAGCTGCGCATCATCAAGCTCTCGCAGAGCGACTTCCTGCGCACGCTCGAGTCCTCGATCCGCGTGGGCGTCCCGGTGCTGCTCGAGAACGTGCAGGAGGCGCTCGACCCGTCGCTCGATCCCGTGCTGCTCAAGCAGGTGTACAAGTCGCAGGGGCGCATGCTGCTCCGCCTGGGCGACACGGACGTCGACTACTCGGAGAACTTCAAGTTCTACATCACCTCGCCGCTCGCCAACCCGCACTACGCGCCCGAGGTGTGCATCAAGGTGACCATCGTCAACTTCACCGTCACCATCGAGGGGCTCGAGGACCAGCTGCTCGCCGACGTCGCGTCGCTCGAGCGGCCCGACCTGCAGCAGAAGAAGGAGGAGCTCGTGATCTCGATCGCGGCCGGCCGTAAGACCATCCAGGAGCTCGAGGATACAATCCTCCGGCTGCTTGCCGAGTCGAGCGGCAACATCCTCGACGACGAGGCGCTGATCAACACGCTCGACTCGTCCAAGAAGATCTCCAAGAAGACCGAAGAGTCGGTCAAGGGCGCCGAGGTGACGACCAAGGAGATCGTGCAGACGTGCGAGGCATATCGGCCGGTGGCCACGCGCGGCTCGATCCTGTATTTCGTGGTCGCCGACTTCCGCGTCATCGACCCGATGTACCAGTTCTCGCTCCAGTACTTTAAGCAGGTCTTCTGCAAGACGGTCACCGACGCGCCGCCCAGCGACGACCTCGCGGTGCGCCTGCAGACTCTCCTCGACGAAATCCTAAAGTCGATCTTCGTCAACATCTGCCGCGCCCTCTTCGAGAAGCACAAGACGCTCTTTGCCTTCCTGATCGCCGTCGGCGTGCTGCGCCAGCGCGGCGACATCACCCCCGCCGAGTGGGCCTACTTCCTCAAGGCCGGCATCGGGGTCGACGGGCTGCCCGACGCGGGCGCCGCGTCCTCGTGGATCGAGCCGCGCGCCTGGGCGATGGTGCTCGCGGCCGACGCCGAGATCGACGAGCTCAAGGGGCTGCGCAAGTCGGTCATGGCCGACTCGGCCGCGTGGGAGACCTTCTTCACGTCCGAGACGCCAGAGACGGCGCCACTGCCCGCCGCCTGGGAGAAGAAGGCGACCGCCTTCCATCGGCTGCTGCTCGTCAAGGCCTTCCGGCCAGAGAAGGTCGCGTTCGGCTCGTCAGAGTTCGTGGGCAACTCGATCGGCAAGTCGTTCAAGGAGCCGCCTCCCTTTGATCTGCAGTCCACGTACAATGACTCGTCGTCCAAGGTGCCGATCGTTTTCGTCCTCACCTCGGGCGCCGACCCGACGCAGTACCTTCTCGCGCTCGGGCGCAAGTACGACTACTCGGTCGGAGACAATCTCAAGATGGTCTCGCTCGGCCAGGGCCAGGGTCCGATCGCCGAGCGGCTGATGGCCGAGGGGCAGGGCAAGGGATACTGGGTGTGCCTGCAGAACTGCCACCTGGCCGTCTCGTGGCTGCCCACGCTCGATCGGCTGCTCGAGCAGCTTCGCGACGCGTCGGGCATCGCCGAGGACTTTAGGATGTGGCTCACCACGATGCCCACGCCCGAGTTCCCCTCGACCATCCTGCAGAACTCGCTCAAGCTCACGCAGGAGCCTCCAAAGGGCCTCAAGGCCAACATCGGCCGCTCGTACATCGACATGGATGTGAGCACGCTCGAAGGATGCGCGCAGCCGACCGAGTTCAAGAACCTGCTCTTCGGCCTGTGCTTCTTCAACGCGGTCATTCAGGAGCGGCGCAAGTACGGCGCGATCGGCTGGAACATCGCGTACCAGTGGATGACCTCCGACCTCAACTTTGCGCAGGCGAACCTCAAGCTCTTCCTCGACCAGAACCCGTCGGTGCCGTGGGAGGCGCTCAACATCATCATCTCGGACGTCATCTACGGCGGGCGCGTGACGGACAAGCAGGACGTGCGCCTCACGCGCGCCATCCTCTCGTCGTACCTCGACCCGCAGACCATCGCGCAGCCGACGACCTTCTCGTACTGCCCGCAGCTGGATGCCAAGTTCCGGTACTGCGCGCCGCCCGAGGGGCCGATCGACACGTACCGCCAGTTCATCTCGACGTTCCCGCTCGTGGACCGTCCCGAGATCTTCGGACTCCACCTGAACGCGGACATCACTTTCCAAACAAAGGAGTCCGCAGGCATGCTCGAGACCATCATCTCGCTGCAGCCGCGCACGGGCGGCGGCGGCGGCGGCAAGTCGTCCGATGAGGTCGTCGGCGAGGTGTGCGACGATCTCGTGGCGCGCATGCCCAAGAATCTCAACCTCAAGGAGGCGGGCGCGTCGACCTTTGCGAAGCTCGAGGACGGTTCGATGAATCCTCTCGGCATCTTCCTCTCGCAGGAGATTGACAAGTTCAACCGAATGATCGGTGCCATCAAGACGATGCTCAACGAGCTCCAGCGCGGCCTCAAGGGGCTCGTCGTCATGTCCGCCCAACTCGACGCCGCATACGCCAACCTCCTCTTCCAGCAGGTGCCGGGGCCCTGGGGCGAGGGCGGCAAGGGCTACCCGTCGCTCAAGCCCCTCGCCTCCTGGTACAAGGACTTTGTCGGGCGCGTCGAGTTCATGCGCGGCTGGCTCACGGGCGGACCGCCCAAGTCGTTCTGGATCTCCGCCGTCTTCTTCCCACAGGGCTTCTTCACGTCCGCGCTCCAGGCCTACGCGCGCAAGTACAAGGAGGCCATCGACCTACTCGAGTTCGTCGCGTTTGTCAAGCCGTACGCGGGGCTCGAGGACGTGCCCGCGGCCCCTCCGGACGGCGTCTTCATCCACGGCATGTTCATGGAGGGCGCACGCTTCGACCCGAAGGAGGGGTGCATGGCCGAGTCGCACCAGGGCGAGCTCTTCGCGCCGATGAACGTCCTCCACTTGATGCCCGACAAAATCGGGCCCGATCGGGCCAAGGGCAACTACGAGTGCCCCTTCTACAAGACGAACGTGCGCGCGGGCACGCTCTCGACCACGGGCCACTCGACGAACCACGTGTGCAACTTCTGGCTCAAGAGCAAGGAAGACCCACTCCTGTGGACGCGCCGCGGCACCGCGCTGATCTCGATGACCAACGACTAAACGATGAGCACGAGGGCGCAGGGCGCGCGCGCAGCCGCCCGAGTCGACACTACTGTCGGTGCACCATGCCCACGCCATGGCGTCTCGCAAATGTCACAGTTCTGTGCGTGCCGCTGGGAGCATGGGGTGGCCCGCTCCCAAAATGTGTAGCAAATAATTCCCTGTAGTGAAAAGTGCCGCGAAGAGTTCATCGTTTGGGTCACGCTACGCCTAACCCTAACCCTAACGGCGGGCTCAACTCAACGGGCAGCCTGACGGCATCTGCTTTCCGTGTTGGCCGCCACTGGACTGGAAGCGACTTGAACTTTTGGGCGATGAGCTTGCCATCGGTGGCCTCAGGCGGCACGCGCGCGCCCGCGTGCCAGCTGTACTTGTCCAGGCCATCGGGCGTATGCGTCCAGAAGACGGCGGCGAGCCCCGCCTTGGGCTGGATGCACAGCCCGACGCCCTCCGCCTCCGCGGCATCCAGTAACGGCTTTCGCAAGTGGAGGGGTGGCCACTCGATGTCTTCACTCGGGCTGAACGCCGTGATGCCGAGATCCGCAAGGCGCTCGGCCGCAAGTCGAATCTCCGAGCCCTCCGCCGCGCCGACGAGCGGGAAACGGGTCTCGCCGCCGTGCTCGATGTCATGCAGGTACAGCAGCACCGTCGCGGCGCGGAAGTGGCCGCCTTGGTTCGTGTCGATGTGAAGCGCGGTGCAGTAGCGCTCGCCGCACTCGTCGGCCGTTGAGGGACTCGTATGGCGCACCTGATGAGCGAGGCAATCAGGGGGCATCCATGATTAGGGGCAATCATGTATATATCAGTGGTGGCCGTTGAGGGGCTCGTTAGGCGCACCCCTATAGGCTCCTCATCGGCGTGTATTGGGATGCCTGTCGCTGCCGCACAGCGCTCCTCGATGGCCTGGATGATAGGATCGTCACTGGGCGAGGGCAAATGGATGGTGATCGTGCGCCCGCTGCTCGCGGCGTTAATGGCGCGACCGCTGTCCCAAGAGACAGCAGGCGTCGCCGCGGGCGTGAAGATCGCAGCGGCCTCTGCCTCGAGCGCGCCCCAGCGACTTAAGTCGAGCAGGTGCGCTGTCTCCGACGCAGAGAGGAAATTGGGGTAGAGCACCAGCCGAGGCTCTCGCTCGCTCGCTACGAGGGCACCCTGGCGCCATCTGGGCAGATCTGGCTCCGATCTGGGTAGATCTGGCTCCGATTTCGGCAGATCTGGCTCCGATCTGGGCAGATCTGGCTCCAATCTCGGCAGATCTGGGCCGATCTTGATCCGGAGATGCGCGCGAACAGAGCCGGCCGAGAGTGCTGTAATCGAGAGCTGCGGTATGAGTACAGACGGCTGCGCAGAAGAGAGTGCATGCTGCGGCACTGTGGCTGCGGGCGCCGGGGGAGTGGGCGCCTCGCCTGAAATCACGTGTGTAGTGCTGTCTTGTGGAGGCGTCAGGCGCCATAGCCTCAATGGCCCAGATGATTCAACATCCGAGTGCGTCGCGGCGGGTACGAGCCCCGCCAGATAGTCAGCGTCGAGCGGCTCTGTGACCGCCAAGCCACGTGCGACGCACAAGGCTCGAAAATGAGCCTCACGCTCGGGGTCGCGCTCCCTGAACGTGAAGAGGGCACAGGAGCGCCTGCGCTGTGAGAGCGCCATGCAGAGCGTCTGCGCGAGCGGCTCGAGTGTGTCGGGCTCGAGCAGGTGCTTGCCGTGAAAGTAGATCAAGTCGGACATCAAAACAAGGTAGGTGGCATCGCCCGCACTCATTGGTGCTGGTGGCGTGCTGCCCCAGATGAGTGGCTGTGCGTACAAGCTGGTGCACTTGCTCTTGGCCGCGTTGGCTTCTATGTTGGCGATACGGCAAGCCATGTCCGTGGCCACGTACCGTACTCCAGACCAGCGTGACGCAAGAAGTGAGCAGGCCATGGCGCCGGTTCCGGCGCCCAGCTCTAGCACCTCCTCAGGAGGAAGCGAGACGCCGGGAGGCAGGAGGCGTGCACACGCATCCTCATTGACAAGAGCTGCAAGCAGGAGGTAACTGCTGTCCCACTCTCGGTCACCTGTAGCGTCGCCGTCGTCGTCAATGGGTGAAGGCAGGAAGGTCTCCATTTCTAGAACATGAGGTGTGAAGGACCTAGAGTAGGGGTTGTGAACGGCAAGACTCGGTCCCGTGGTGATGCAATGTGGACGTCGCAGGATATGTTCACTAGAAAATTCCGCGAAGATAACGTGATCAATAACATCAATAACAATCAAGTCCATCAAAAATTTGGACCCCCCTCCATGGTCTCCATCGACTCCCTTCCACCACAGCTGGCTTCCGGAGCACATTCAGTAAGGCTTCCTTTATTCACGGCGTTGTTGTCCTCTGGCTGACATGAACTAAGTTTAGACCGCGGCGCCTGGCGCCGATGCAGTCTGTAGCCTGATACTGTAGGACATTACTCGTATTTGCGTTTGCGCCATGCGCTCCGCGGTGAGTGAGGCAGCGAAAGGTGGTCGGTCAGTCACAGGGTGGTCGACGCGTCGTCATTGCTTTGGTGCGGAATTTGCCGATACCGGTACGTACCGGTAACGAGACCCCCGAGCGGAATCGGCGCGGACGGCGAGACCCCCGACGTCACCTTCCTTCCAAGCGCCTGCGCCGACACGATGCAGTACGCATCTATGGAGAATGGAAAGACATCTCTTCTCGGCGACGATGAGCGCGCCAAGCCGACCAACCTGGTCACGCCACTCGGAGGTATGGTACGAAATGGCACCTTGGTCATCGGAGGTATGGTAATCGGCGGCGGGCTCCTGAGCACGCTCGCCTACTTCATGCAGCCCAGCGCGGTGTCGATGGCGAGCGCGCCGTCTTGCCCGAGCGTCCACACTTCGACGCCGCCGCGATTCCTCGTCAGTGGCGTGACTCCGTCGTCCCATCAGTTGCTTCGTGGCGACTGCTATCTCTTCTCGGGCTCGGGCATCCTCGAAGACTCTTACCGTCGCTATGGAGTCGAGCGCGGCTGGTTTGACCCCGCAAAGTACATGAGGCTGAGCCGCCAGGCGCTCGGCATCGCGTACATGGAGACGTGCAAGAAGTACCCGATGAGCTATTGCCCTGCCGTGGAGGTCACGGTGGAGGGCGGAGCCACTATGATCTCGTGGGGCAATACGACCGAAGGCCGCGACGGTGGCGATGAGAAGATCTTTGCCCCCCTGAGCCAGATCTCGGACCTCGGCAAGATCGGCCCGCTGCCCGTGACGGTGTGCCCCTACACACCGGTCGCCGGCCTCGACGATGACTGGAAATGCGATGGCCTCGCCGAGGCGCGTAGCAAGAATCCACTCGAGTTTAAAGTGAATTCGTGGAAGACGCACTTTGCGCGTGACGACATCAAGCGGACGCTCGTCGAGCGCGGCTACCCGCTCTCGCTGGGTCTCGGCGAGGTCAGCTCGCACTTTCACGTGCCTTGCGACGCCCGTCGGGGCTGCGACAAGGAGAAGGAGGTTTGCGAGGCGTGCCCGCACGAGCGCGTCTACGAGGGCATCACGTGCTGCATCACCATCGAGCGCCCGATGGTGAGCATGAAGGGTGCGTCGCCCGGCAGTGCTGCTCAGCCTCGCCAACTTCGTCAGCGTCATCGCCCGGCAGTGCTGCTCAGCGTGCCCAGTACGGCGCCTACACTCAGCGTGCTGCTCGTGGCGTAGGCGCCGTACTGGGCGCGTCCTCTCGGCATCCGCCCGCCCCTCCGTCTCCAGACCTCTGACAGCTCTCCACCGGGCGTGCGCTCGCGCGCGCGTGTGTGTGTGTCGCAGGCGAGTGGTTTCACCAGCCGAATGAGCCGCTAGTGCAGATTGGCGGCCACGCCATCAACATCGTCGGCTACAATGACCACTTCCGCACCGTTCGGGGCTTTGACGGAGGCTGGATCGTGCGCAACACTTGGGAGGATGGCATGGGGCGCTCGCATGGCATGCGCGCTCGCGGCTCGCACTCCGCAGCGTACTTCCTGCAAGACGTGGGCGAGCTCGATGAGTCGTACGTGTGCCCAAACCCGCACTCGCCGCGCTCCTGGATGACGTGTGGCAGTGTGGCCGAGTGCACCTCCCCAATGACGCTCATGAGCGCCGAGAGCACACGCAAGGTCTTCCACCTCAAGTGTGTCGACGATGGCTCCTCCCTGCCGACGGGCGCGTGTGAGCCTGGCGAGGGCTACTACTTCCAGAACATCACCGACTTCGGCTCGGCCGGGCTCTACGTCGCATGCTTCCTGCGCGTTCAGGGCACGGAGGCCACCTCAAAGTGCTACCCGCCGATGCCCTTTGATGACCTTCCGATGATCTTCGGTCCGACTGACGAGGAGATCAAGCGCGTGGGCATCAACGACCCGGAGGTGTGCGGCTTCAACTTCATCCCGTACGAGACGTACGAGACGCTCCAATCGCGCTTCGGGGACGTCATCGCCACTTCGTACGGCATCGAGTTGGACCGTTCGCCCGGCCCTGAGCTGCCTCGCATGCGTGTGCTCACCACAGCGCCCCATCGCTCGTTCACAGGTTCGACATCGAGTGGACTGAGCGCTCATACGCATCGCGCCGCGAGCACGGGTATGATTACACTCTCATCGAGGAGTCGACGAAACCGCTCAAGACGGTACCCGAGTACGCGCCGTCGCGCTACGACCCGAACGGCCTGTGAACAGCGGGCATGCGGCCTGTGAACAGCGGGCATGCGGGCGTGAGGGCATGTGGGAATCTTGCAAATGGCAGGGAGATTGGGAGGAGATTGCAGCCGAAGATGCGCCAGCGCTGCTTTGAGCGGCTCGGGGAGATTTGGAGAGATTTGGGAGGGTGGGTGTTCACACTTGCGTCTCCTCAGTCCGGGCTGGGATCATGCGTGAATGGCTGGGATCATGCCGACCGCCATGTTGATCCTCGAGGCATCTTTTAAGTCACCAATGAAGCATCTTGATGTGGTGGACGCGAAGCTCGATTCCACCCACGGCGCTCGGCCTCGTCTCCGGATCTCGAGCCGGCTGGGAGAGGAGGCCTCCGCCCCCACGCAGGCGGCACGGGCACCGTGGCATATCCCATACGTACAAGGTCGAGAACCAGCGGTGCAGGGCACGTCGCATGTGCACGAATCGCTTTGCGTGTGCAGCAGAGTGTGCGTAGTCCGCGGCACCGGTCGCTTTTATTAATAGACGCGCGAGAGCGAAGAGGCGCGGCGAGTCACGCGCGGCGAGACGCTCACAACTCACTGAACTCACACGTTCGGTTATCTGACTCCGGACCGGACGGTCACATCTCTCTTGGTCTCGTCGCATCGCTCTCGGCCGCTCGGCTATATGGGGGCACAGGACAACTCTATATCATTCTCTATATCCTCTATACTATATCTTACGGAGATTTAATACCTTACGGAGATTGCGACTTGACCCAAAGGGGTAGGGGAGGGTATTCTTTCTGGATTCACACACTATCCCCACCACCTGATTTTGAACTCAGTGGTTGATCCAAAGGGGTAGGGGAGGGTATTCTAAGGTATTCTTTCTGGATTCACACACTATCCCCACCACCTGATTTTGAACTCAGTGGTTGATCCAAAGGGGTAGGGGAGGGTATTCTTTCTGGATTCACACACTATCCCCACCTGCCCACCACCTGATTTTGAACTCAGTGGTTGATCCAAAGGGGTAGGGGAGGGTATTCTTTCTGGATTCACACACTATCCCCACCACCTGATTTTGAACTCAGTGGCGTACCGGTAGCCCTAATGACGAAACCTATTCTCTAAACAGTACATTCTACGCGGCAAGCGCTGCGTCCTATCCGATCAATACGATTCGTCTACCACTGCACAGCGTAGAAACCCTTTGGAGCCCTTTCAACAATCCCTTTCGGCCTTGCGCACGAGATCGGTTACAACTTGGCCGACGAGCGCGCTCACAAGCTCGAAGAGCTCGCTGGCCTCGTACTTGAGATGGCGCGCCCAGAGCTCGCACCGCTCATCGTTGTGGAACTGTACGGGAACGCCCACTGTGTAGAGGTAGGACGTGTGCGGGTCGCCGCCGAGGTTGAATTGGGTGTCCTGCCCCACCTGTGGGGAAGGGGAGGGAGGGCGGCGCCGTGATGAGCACTTGGATGCGGGCGAGGTTGAAGGTTGAATTGGGTGTCCTGCCCGACATTGTACAGCCGAAACTCGCCCTGGATCGTGTGTGCCGTCGTCTCGGGCGCGTGCCGAAACTCGCCCTGGATCGTGTGTGCCGTCGTCTCGGGCGCGTGCCCAGCCTCCTCGCCCAACGTCTGCTCCCCCAGCGCGCAGTGACCCGTCCAGTGCAGCACCAGGTCCAGATCGTAATATAGTGCGCGCCGGCCGCGACGCTCTTGAATGGATGCATGCACCTGCCATCATCATCAGCAAGCCGTCAGCCATCTGCACACCACAATCAGCCACCCCCCCTGCACACCACAATCAGCACCCCCCCATGCACACCAGCTTGAGGCAAGGGGGGTTGGCGGCCGGGGCGATGGTCGGGGCAGACGCAAGTCACCTCGGAGCGCTCATCGTCCATCTCGGACGTAATCAAGGGTCATCAAGGGTCATCAATGGTCATCAATGGTCATCAAGGGTCATCAAGGGTCATCAAGGGTCATCAAGGGTCATCAGAGTCACCTCGGAGCGCTCATCATCCATCCTATCCACGACGACAGTTGCGCCCGCGCGAGCGTGTCGAAGGCCCCCCAGTCGCGCCGCCAACGCCCGGCGCGCCCAGTGGCTGAAGTCGTGCTCAGCCAAGGCCGCTGCCTTCGCCCCCTCGGCCGCCCGGGACGGCGCCTCCGCCCCGTTGGCAGGCGCCCGGGACGGCGCGAGAGGCACGCCCGCCTCGCGCCTTGCCTGCGCCACCGCTTCCCGCCTCGCCTGCCGCTCCTTGTCCTCCCGAGCCTCAGTGGCGACACGGCGTGCACACTCGAGCCGCCGTAGCTCGTCTGCCAGCAGCTTAGCGCGGGCACTGGTGGCGCTCGCGGTGGTGGTGGCACTGGTCGCGGTGGAGGCGCTCGTGGTGGTGGCGCTGGCGGTGGTGGCGCTGGCGGTGGTGGCGCTGGCGGTGGTGGCGCTGGCGGTGGTGGCGCTGGCGGTGGTGGCGCTGGCGGTGGTGGCGCTGGCGGTGGTGGCGCTGTCGGAGGCTGCACTGCACTCGAGGCTCGATGGGTGGAGAGCCCCACGCGCCGCCTCGACTGCCCGAGACGGCGCCTCGACTGCCCGAGACGGCGCCTCGCCTGCCCGAGACGGCGCCTCGCCAGCCCGAGACGGCGCCTCGACTGCCCCAGACGGCGCCTCGACTGCCCGAGACGGCGCCTCGACTGCCTCGCCACGCGCGTGCTCCAGAGAGCGACGCATGGCCTCGATGGCCTCGTCATACCTCTGGAGCTGCTCGTACGCGTGTGCGAGTCGGTAGTGGATCTTACTCAGGGGCTCACTGCTGCGGGGCGGCGCGGCGGAGAGGGCCTCGAGCCCGGCCTGCAGCGCCTCCGCGGGCCGCTCAAGCCGCAGAAGCGCCGCCGCTGAGTTGCTCAGAAGCACGGCGCGCATCGTGCCCGAACGCGCGGCGCCCGTCGCCACCTTGTCGTCCTCGTCGTCCTCGCTAGCCCCAGCGGCGAGCGCGGCTGCCTCCTCGCTGTCGAGGAGTACGCGCGCGCGCGCGTAGCAGGCGAGCGCCTTGCTGTGCGCCCCCGCCTTGAAGTGCTCGTTGCCGGCCGCCTTGGCCTCCGCGACGGTCGCACACTGCAGCGCAGCCTCGACGTCGGCCGTTTGGATGGCATCGCGCTTCTTGATGTCGCCGACACGCTCGGCGGCGCGCACGTCCGCCTCGGTCGCACTGACACGATGGCCGTTGAGTACGCCCATGGCCTGTACCAGCCGCGGGTCGTGCTGGATCAGGCGCATGCCGCCCTCGTGTGAACTCGTGCGCAGCTTCGAAACCGCCTCGCGGAACCCAGCATCGACCACGTGTGGGCGCGTGTCGGGATGGCATGCGAGAGTCTCGAAGACATCGGACCGGCGAAAAGCCTCGAGAGGCGGTGCCGGATGACGGCGCTGCGCATGCGGAACGTGCCCGCGCCTAGTCGTCATGCTGCGGCAGTGCCCACGCCCTGCGTGATCGGATAGTTCGGGCTGACGACAAGAAGCCGCCGTGTCGGGTGGGACGGGCCCTGGACGGGCGTGAGCCGCGGAGCTTTTGTGCGGAAACAGAGATGGAACCATCAGTGTTAACGTTCACATCCCCGAAAAAACAAGAACTTGAAGATCTTTGATTTCGGTGCGGAAGAGTTGGCGGAAGGCGAGCGAGGCCGCCAGGCGATGAGTTGCCTGCGGCTGCTCTCGCTGCTGCAAGCATGGACGCTCGTATCGGCACAGGGTATTAAATTCAACCCGCCACCATCGCCTCCTAGCCCACCACCTCCAGAGGCTACGATGATCTGCACGTTCACCCCGGATGCAAGTCAGCCTGAGATCTACTATGATCTTCGTTTGGCCGATGAAGCTCTAACGGGCAATCTGCGTGTGGCCGTCAAGAATCAGGCCGGCGCCATCACCGGCGACATTTACACGCG